>PVJD01001601.1:210222-254947 GCA_004026545.1 Mormoops blainvillei | reverse complement strand
GAGCTCTTTAATTTTCGACTTATTTTCAGTTCTCTTTCTCTAGATACAGGGAAAAAGTAGTTGGCAAGTAATTGTAGCTTTTGGTTCTCTTGGTTATTGAAGATTAAATACTTTTTTTCTCTTCCCATTGATCTTCCTGAGAGACATTTTTGGGGATACCATGTCTTTTGGCCTTCTGGACCAGGAGGTGCTTGGTATTCATTTTTGTTTATAATCGTTGCCCCTAACCATCACTCCCCCCGACGGCTGCCACTCAAGTGGCCTTCTTGATGAATTGGCACTCCTGAGCCAAGAGCTACTGTGAGTCTGTGCAATGTATTTGGCGCTAAAGGGCTGCTATTCACTCCCATCTGCTGAGGAGGAGGCTTGGCATGGGTAGGTGCAAGGAAACTTGGAGATTCACTTAGTTTATTTTTAAGCAGGGATGCATTTCTTTCCTACGGTAATAGAATTGAGGGCTTGACCTTGTTAGATGGATTAAGTGAAAAGATATGTGGACCTCTTTACTTATCTCCACATATCTTTTGACTTCTCACCAAATGTCCCAAATCGGATCATACACGGTGACTATGCCCCTTTGTAATGTGGCCCTGAGTTACTTTACATTCCATGGTGTGGGCACCCATGAGGTTTAGCTTCTATACACTCCTATGTGTTTTTGCCATGACTTCAGCAGATATCCAAGTGCACTCCTGACCCTCTCCCTGCTTTTGTAGATTTGTTGTAGGTCTTTGCCAGAGGAGAGCCAAGTCTATCAACACAGACAGCATAGAGAGACCTTCTTCCCCTCTGCAGGATTTGCCAGCCATGCCTCTCTGTGTATGGACCTCTCGCTCCTTGCCCTAACTCTGGCGAGCTACACACAGGGAAACTACTGAAACCTTTTTGTTGGAGATACAGGTTGTTCAGCCTCACCCTCACCCCAATCTGGTCATGTTCCTCACATGTACCCATCTCTTTAGCTTTAAACAAGTTGGTAAGATGGAGCAGTAATTTCAGTGCAGACACCTGGCTGTAGAAGTCATCTTCATACTGTCTTCCTTTCTGTGTTATTGTATTATGACAATACTTTTTACCTTTAGCTCTTAATTGGTTTTCTCTCTAGCATGGTTCCTAGTTGCTTTTAAAATGTGATTAGATGGCCCTGGCCAGGTAGCTCAGTTGGTTAGAGCATTGTCCGAATACACAAAGGTTGCAGGATCAATCCCCAGTCAGGGCACATACAGGAAGCAACCAATGAATGCAAACTAAGTGGAACAACAACTTGATGTCTCTCTCTCCCCCTCTTCTCTGAAAATCAGTGTTAAAATGAGAGATCAGATGGAGTGTTCAAGTAATTGAGTGATCTAATAGTTGGAATTTTGAGGCAGCTGTCCTTTTCAAAATTTCCATATTCATTTTAAAATGAGTTTTTGAAGAACAGTTTGAAAGGATTTTAATGGTGCTCACCAGCAGTGTGGTTGAACTTGATGCTTGTGCTGTAGACTGTCTTTAAGCTGATCAGTGGGAACTAAAGACACATTTAGAAAACGCGATTCTGGACTTCCAGGTCGCGGGGCTGGCTGCAGGCTGTTGGACCCACTGTGTCTCTGCTGTACAGGTGTGAAACCTTGGCCATGAGCCAAGCCAAGCATATACCTTAATTATAAAACAGACCCCAGTATTTGCTAAAGGATATTACATACTTATTTCTTTTGATACACAAACATGTTTATCTTAAAAGGTTTCATAAAGAAAAAGCATTGCTCAGTATGTCTATAATCCATATATTTAATACATACTAGGATTAATCATCTTTCCTATTTTAGGCTCCTTACTTTCTAACCTATTTGTTTACATATACTTTTTTAACTCAGAATGTAAAGGTTCTTCTGGTCCATTCTATTCTTGCTGTTTTCAAAATTTCCTAATGCCAGCTTTTTTGGTATTAAGTGTGGTTAGCTATGTTGTTTTGATTCGCATACTGTGAAGCCAGTCCCAAACGTCTTTGTGTTGGCCATCTTCTTTGTTCTTTTTGATCATAATTTGGCCCTGGAGAATTTATGGCAGGCTGAAATTACGCGCAGTTTTTCTGTAGAGGCATTTCATATTTTTTAAAAACTGATTTTGAAGAGGTCTGAAGGTTAAAGAACTGCTTTACCATAACATGTAGGAGCCCTGCAGGAACACTCCAAACCTCTGCTCTGACAAGTGTGATTTCTGTGGGGCCTTAAATGTTTAGCCACTGGCCTCTCTTTTGGTATCAGTCACATTTTTTTTAACTATATATTTTTAGAGCAGCTTTAGGTTCATAGCAAAATTGAGCAGAAAGTACAGAGTTCCTGTCCTTCCCAAAGCCCCACTGATACTATCACAACTCCCTACCAGACTGGTACATTTCTTATAACCTACATGAACCTACACTGGCACATCATCATCCAAAGTCCATAGTTTATATTAGTATCCACTCTCAATGGTGTACTTTCTGTGGGTTTAGGCAAATGTGTAATAACATGTCTCCATCATTATAGTGTCATATAGAGTAGTTTCACCACTGTTAAAAATCTGCTGCTGTGCCTGTTCATCCCTGTGTTGTTCCCCTGGCTACAGCTGATTTTTGTACTTTCTTCATAGTTTTACCTTTTCCAGAATGTCGTAGTGGAATTATATCATATGCAGCTTTTTTTTGATTGGCTTTTTTCTTTTAGTAATAGATATTTCCTCCATGTCTTTTCATGGTTTGATAGCTCATTTCTTTTTAGCACTGAATAACAGTTCTTTGACTTCAGGAACCACAGTTTATCCAACGACTAAAGAACCCAGAGGTTTCTACCAAAGGTTTTGGTGTTGGTTGCTTCCAAGTTTTGGCAATTATGTATAAAGTTTAGTATAAACATCTATGTGCAGGTTTTTGTGTGGACATAAGTTTTCTGCTGTTGGAAAGTACGGTAAAGTGTGTTTAGTTTTTGTACGAAACCCCCAAACTGTATCTCGAAGTGGCTGTTCTGTTTTGCATTCCCACTAACAAGGAATGAGAATTCCTGTTCCACATCCTCACCACCATTTGTTGTCAGTGTTCTGGATTTTGGCCATTCTAATTAGTATGTAGTGGTAACTCACAGTTGTTTTAATTTGTGTTTCCTCAGTGACATACATCATGGAACACCTTTACATGTACTTATTTGCCATCTTAGTCTTTTGGTGAGATGTCCAGATTTTTGCCCATTTTTACTTATTTATTTATTTCAAAGATTTTATGTATTTATTTTTAGACAGGGTGGAAGGTGGGGAGAAAGAAAGGGAGAGAAACATGAATGTGTGGTTGCCCCTCGCGCACCCCCCACTGGAGACCTGACCTGGAACCCAAGCATGTGCCCTGACTGGGAATCAAACCATTGACTTATTTCGCATACAGGCAATCAATACACTGAGGCACACCAACCAGGGCCCCATTTTTAAATTGGGTTGTTCATTTTCTTTTTGTTGAGATTTAAGGATTTTTGGTATATTTTGGTTAACAGTCCTCTATTAGATACGGCTCTTGTGTAGACATTTTCAGCAAGTATGTGGCTCAGCTATCTTTCAGTTGATGTTTTTTTAAATATTAGATCCACAAAATCAAACTGTAAATGAGGTGAGATTTCATAATTGTGCAGACATGAGTGACTACTAGTGAGCTGTGTTGCAAACTCCCATCCTTAACTTCCTTGATTCTTTATTTTCAGGTCAACGTGACTGTGGACTACATTAGACCAGCCAGCCCAGCCACAGAGACGGTGCCTGCCTTTTCAGAGCGTACCTGTGCCACTGTCACCATTGGAGGAATGTGAGTGCTCAGCTGTAACTAAGAGTTCCCTCTTCATTCTCGTCTCTCCTTCCTTTCACCCTGATTTGCTTTCTGTTGCTCTTAACACAATGATTTATGATTATTATGTGCCTGCGTAGCACTTTGTTTGCAAAGTACTTTATAATCACTCACTAGCTAATCATGTACTTCATTATTGTTGTTATTTAAGATTTCTTGGGCTCTGTGTACTTGGCACTATGTAGCACACATTATTACTATTAATAATGCCATTTATTAAATGTCATTCAGGCCCTAGGTACTATCAAAAGTAGTTAGAAAGATTCTCTGCATATTAGTTTAGGAAGTTCAATTATAGACACACACCCCCACCACCACCACCAAAAAACAAGAGGGAAGAAGAAGAAAGGTTAATTGGACGTTTTCTTTGTATGTAATCAGTAGGTGACAGGGTCTTTCTCTTGTACTGTGCTGGCTGTCTCCTGCTTATATTCCAAAGTCTCTTGAAGGCTAGATTGATGAACGATCTTTCAAGGGAGGCATCTGATGGGGGAGGAGGGAAGCCCGCTGGGCCATGCTCCCACTATAAATATTAAAACAGTCAGTCCCTGGTAGCAATTCTTACTCTGCATAAACTCTACCAGCATGGTAATTGTTTCCTTCTCTATTTAACAATCTTAAATGCTGCTTGTTACCAAACTGGTATTTTTCTTTTCTTTTAAGGGGGCAAGATGGAAGGGAAGAAAAGAATAGGTTTCTCATCAAAACAGGGATTGTCTCATTGAAAGTACAATGAAGCCCATTAGGAGAAACACCTCTTAAGTTCCAGCATGCCTATGAAAGGAAAGGGGACCTTGTAGCAGATGTACCTTCCAGAAGCTCTCCTACCAAATAGGAACCTTTTCCCTTCATTCGTATTACCACATTGGAAATAAGTATTTTTAGCCATTGTTACTATAACAAATCAGAGACTTCATTTTTGCCAAGAGGAACTTAAATAGTCCTGTGATGTCATTACCTTAATACCATCGCAGGTGTCATGTTTTGTTAGCAGCAGCTTCTTGACAAATCAGATAATTTTGAAATGGGAGAATGTAGGAAATATTTTCATCATCCTTTTATCTGTATAACTTGCAGTGTTTGTTGTTAATTCATCACCTCCTTAGGAGCTTGATGCAAGTTTCCCTACTATGGAGAACTGGAAAGTTATTATTCCCTATATTAAAATTTTTACTGCCACAAACAGTGAATCCTTTCAGTAGATAACTGTTCCTCCTGTCTAATTACTGGTAAAAACAACATCACTACTGTAAAAATTCACATCTTTATTTTTCGACACATGACTTTCACCCGTTTATCTAAACAGTCTTTTAGAGTGGATTTTTTTTTTTTCATTTAGTTACCACTGAGGTATACTTTTAAAATAAATTTATACTGCTTAAAATTAGATATTCTGGGGGTGTTCTTTTTGTTGTTGTTGTTGTTTTTCTTTCTGTTTTCTTTTTTTCCCTGAAAGTGTTCTACAGGGATTTTTTAAAGGCAATTTGAGACAGCTGATTTAAAATTTTTTCCAGTGTAGGATGTTAGAGCCATGCCCATGCAATGAAACCTGGAGGTTTCAAGTGCATTGATCTTGGCTTTGACCAAGAAAACTCCTTCAGAATAGCCTGCCTTTCTGCAGAGGTTCAGGTGACTCTGTTCCAGCCAATGTTTGGTTAGATTTTTGGGAAGAAGATGCCAACCTTTTAATCAGTTTGGTCTGATAGCAACAAAGTTGATAGGTCTTAATTGACAACATCGTGTACCTGTACTTCAGATTCCTGCCAGGGACGATAACCTTGACCTTCTTTTTCATGGTCATTATAGTTAGATTGTAAGAAATAGTATTTTCTTTATGATTTGCCAAAGTATTTACCTTGAATTAGACCAGCCTAGCAGACTACCCAAGAACCATAAAGTTCCCCCTTAGATTTGTTTCTAGTAAGCTAGACTTTGGAGTAAACTACTCAACTGCAATTGGGAGAAATACAGGATTTAGTGATATTGTTGAGACCAGCTCTTGCTAGACATTAAGCTCCCTGGAGGTAGTGATTTTTGTCTCTTTTATTCCTTGTGGTCTCATTCAGCATTTTGTAGGAGTTCAAAAAATTCATGAATGATTTGTTTACTGTATTGCAAAGTGTCCCTTTATTAAGCATAACAGGGAGTACTTAGATGTTTCTTTGGAATTACAGGTTGGTTTTTTTTCTGATCAGTATTAAAAAACTTGTTTCTGACAGTTTTTCGCTTTTGTTTGATTATTGGAAGCTCAGTACCAAAGAGTACATTTCTAGAAAGGTCTGCCTGGGATCGTGCTTTTTATATTCCAGTTTTATTCATAGGTTCTCTTATTTTCCCTTTGTCTTGATTTTGTTTTAATTTACTTTTTTTTGAACTCTCTGTGCTTAAACAATTCTAAATAATATTGTAGAAAAGTTGAATTATTACTAAAAATGTTGAAATCTCATATTTAGAATTAAGGCATTCTAAAAGCATTCTATCTGACTTTAATGATTAGTTATTTAAAAACATTGGCTAGAGAAGGGAATTTAATTTTTTTATTTCAAACATTTTAATTTCATTTTAAATAGAAATATACATGCATTTCCAAATCTTTGCTGTATGGGCAGCATGGATCAACTATATGGTATTGCCTAAGTTCCTCTTTGGCATGAGGACTTGAAAACCTAATTACGGAACACTGGAGTTTTGTGATGCACCCCTCTCTCATTACAGTTGTCCTGCTCATATTTATTTTGCAGCCATTTTAAAGCAGTTTCTCATTATTAAACCTTTTTAAAGTATTCAACTATTTTCATACACATTCTTTTTGTACTCACATTTTAATTTATTAATGTAACATTTACTGAATTACATAATTACAATTATAAGCACAGCCAGTATATATAAATCTTGAGACAGAAATGGTATAGCAGATTGCAACGGAAGGAAGTACACAAGTGTGTCAGGGTGGCCCTCGGCCTCTCTAACTGACATCAGCCAGCAGGTTTAGTGAGTCACAGAAAGTCCAGATCAGGTAAGGGAAGGTTAGCTGGGAGAGTGTGTGTAGTAGTGCAGTGCATCTTTCAAAGACTGGCTTTTGTCCAAGCCTGTAGAAATGCTGCAGAATTAAGAAGCAGTCCAGTCCAAACTATGCCTGTTATCTGCTGTAGGCTTGTCCACCCACGTGTCGGCCTTCATAGCATCTAATGGCTTTCCTTTTATTCAGGAGATCAGCTGGGAGTCTCTGACTCCGGAAGAACTTCCCTCCAGCTGCTGAGTCCAGGGTAATGAGAAAGAGGAAGCAGATGGGATGGAGAGTCTTACAGGGTTATTTCAAAGCAGATTTTTAAACATATATTTCAGTTGCCCAAATGTATGAATTATCTGTATCCTCGATAGGGCCCAGTCTAATCCTTCTGTTTTACCTCTTGGTATGTGGGAGGGAGTCAAGTCCCAGGATCTCTGGGAGACCTCTCTGATGTGACAGTCTTCAGATCCCCATCTCTTTCCCTCTGGGGAATCAAAACAAGGTTCATCGTCCCTCTAATGTAAGTTTTTTTGATTAACTTCGCTGCAGAGTTAGCAAGAGTTGTTATCTGCTGATCAAAACAGTTTAAATAAAAAATAAAAACATCAAACTGAGTTTTCTCATTCCCTGGCTCCCAGGTTGGGAATTAGCTGATCCTTTTAGGCCCAGTTTGTGACATGAAGTTGTTGAGATGGCTCTTCCTGTTAATTACTTTATATTGTATTTAAGACACTTAAATAACTCTTCTTGTGATTTAGTCTTCTATGTAATTAGCTTCAGTGATTAAAATCTTGTTCTTTCGTTATTGCCAGAGCCTTCTTGAAGAGTGAGATTTTTCTGGGTGACCTTTACTTGTGCTGGACTTCCCAATTACTTTGAGTTCCAATTTGGCAAACCTGTATAATCTATTAACTGATTGCTCATGTCTTTTTGCATATCACATTTTCAAAGAAAGGTGTTAAAAGAAAATTGGTTCACATTTATGAAGGGGCATCTAAAATATATAACTTAGGGTCAAGCCTCACACATACACACTCATAATTAGCACCTTCCCAACCCCCATCCCTGGAAAATTGTCACGTACCCAGTAGATATAGTGTCACTAAGGTATTATTCTCCAGGGTTTCCCATTATGTGAAGCATCTCACAATAACAGAGGAACAATAGACAGGTCCCATTTTGGGAACGTGAATACCACAGAGATAGAACTGTGGACTAGGAACAGTTAGAAAATGTCTGTTTATTTTCTGCACAAGGACACATTTTTTTGAGAAGTGATTTGTTTTTTGTAATAGTGCTTTCAGAAGTACTGTTTCAGTCTGCTGGTTCCCTGCATTGCCCATCTGTGTTCCCCCGACAACGAACCATGCAAAGCCACTGACAGCGGTTCCCCGTCATGCGGGTTTGAGTTCTAGCCTTGCTAGCAGAGATGTTGAAGCTCTGTTGGGCTTGGGGCATTTTAGTTCTTTCTTCGTTCTAACGATTATCATCCTGCAGACTCAAAGCCGTCTTTATGAACTTTCCTTGTGTCTCTGGATTCTTCATAGACAGAGCTTGTCTTCATTATATTTATGTAAGCCAGACTATTAAACGTATAAGGTGTAAGACTTCTTTTGCTTCTTCTTTCTTTTTTTCTGGTTCCAGTTTGCATTGATACTTCTTTTCTCAGCTGTTGTATTAATGACTGAAGCATGAGATTAGGTCTTGTCCTTCTAGAATACCCCCAGCTTTGCTGGCTAGAGTTAAGTAGCTTTAAGTCTTTCACTGTCAGACCAAAACTCCTCTCTCTCAGAATTTTCATATCTTGAAACACATTAATATCTGACTTTTCAGCTGAACGTAGGAAGAAAGTGACCTCTTGAAACTCTATTTTCTGGCCTAGCGCTCTTACCAGGAGTGGCAACAGCATCCTGAAAGCAGTCTTTCAACTCCTGAGGAAGAACAGAGACAGTTATTAATTAATGTCAGTGGCTCAGCCAGGAGGTAGGACCTGGGTGGTGCCAACTCTCTTTCTCCGCAGATTTACTGATTACATTTCAACAAACTTAGTGGATACCCCACCCCACCCCTGCCAACCTTTTCCTACTTTGAAGGAAAAAAGAAGACACCCAGAATAAGCACCAGCCCCCCTACACCAATGATTAAATCATAAACACCTATCTAATACCCACCTCTAAAAAGGGCACCTTAGATTGTTTCCTGGACATCATGGCTACTTGATTTATACAGTTGCACTACTTCTGCTATGTTGAATAGTAGAAGTATTCCTGTCCACCTTTTTGAGGCTTTTGGAAGCGTTTTTGGCATTTAATTTAGAATACCTTTGAAGGAAGTAGTTGAATAACTGCACCTGTCGTTTGCTAGCTAAAGTCTAGGTCTGCCCGGAAAAAGTCCAGCCGTTAATATAACAAGAACGATTTGTACGACATTGAAGTAACGTGGCAGCCAAAGAGAGTGGACTGGAATGAGCATGCATAACAATGATGACTTCGCTGTACTAGTCAGTGGGGGCGATAGCCGCCAATGAGTGAGCATGTGTAGCGTGTGGCCATGGCATTCAAAATGCCTGAGTGAGTAGAGAAATGAATCTGCATCAGATTTTGCATTAAGCTTGAACATTGCTCAAGGAAACTATTCAGATGATTTAGAAGGCCGCAGCTATGGGCAACTGGTGACTGGCAGCTTTATCATGACAATGTGCCATGCATCACCTCTTGTGCAGAGTCTTTTGGGAAACATCAAATCACCTATGTGGCTCAGCCCCACTGTAGCCCAGATTTGGTGCCCTGCAACTTGTGGCTTTTTCCAAAACAAAAATCACCTTTGAAAGGGAAGAGATTTCAGACTGTCTGAGATTCAGGAAAATACAATGCAGCAGCTGATGGTGATTGGGAGAACTGTGTGAGGTCCCAACTGCCTACTTTGAAGGGGACTGAGGCATCATTGTTCTGTGTACATTGTTTCTTGTATCTTGTTCAGTAAATGCCTCTATTTTTCATATTACATGACTGGATACTTTCTGGACAACCTCATATAGTGATCGTTTTTAAGACACTTGTCCCATAAAGCACTATGTGGAGGAACTTGGCTTTTGCTAAGGTTCAGAGTGGGAGTCAGGAAAACACCGTTTAGGTTCTGACAAACCTCTCTTTTATTCAAATATGTGGCTGTCTACCTAAGCAGCCAAATCTTATTTCTTTAAAGACCTCTTGGGTTCAGATTATTGCATTACTATCATGTCTATATGGAAGTTCAATTAAGTTTTTCATAATGGAACACTTGGATCGCATGAATCAGCAGCAGCCTTTGCTGAGCAACGTGTGCTCTCTTTCTAGTTTAACATGGAGAGCCTTGGGGGAAAGTGAGGCTTTTCTCCAAGTCAGGGGAGCTCATAAGAGAGGAGCATTCTGGAATGTTTAGAGATACAGATAAGTGTGTTCAAAATAACCTCAGTTAAAGGCCCCGTTGGAAAAACGTAAAAATGCTGTCTATTCAGATTCCCCTGGGCCCTCGGAGAGTAGCTCAGTGAAGTCCTGAGCCCAGATGAGGGGCAGGTTACTGCTTCTATAGCTGTCCACTATAACTATTGATTTATCAGCTTGTTTATTCAATAAATATTTGTCGATCACTTATTATGTGCCAGGCAGTAGGAATATAGCACTGAACAAAGAGAGCTCCAAGTAGTAAGGCTCTCCTGGCCGCCGTTCGCAGTGGGTTTTTTGGCTCTGGCTGCCGAGGCCGCGAGAGTCCTGGGGGTATTCACTGGCTTTGCCGCCCACGGGACCATGTTTATGTAGATTTTTGCTTTAAGAAACACAAATGACTTTATTTAAACAGTGCCTACAAAGGTTCTTTTCTGTTTAGGTTTTCCCAGGGACTTTTAGAGACTTTACCACTGATAAACAGGTTAAAATATAAATGAAAGATACTCACTTGTATATTTAAAAAATTTTTTAAGTCAGTAACTTAACCTCTCAGTAGACAAAATGAAATGATCAAGTGATGCCCGGGCTGGTGTGGCTCAGTAGATTGCGTGCCAACGTGTGAACCAAAGGGTCGCTGGTTCAATTCCCCAGTCAGGGCACATGCCTGGGTCGTGGGCAGGGCCCCCAGTAGGGGGCGTGTGGCAGGCAACCACACATTGATGTTTCTCTCCTTCCCTTTCTCTCTCTAAAAAATAAATAAGACCTTTTAAAAAAAGAAAAAAGAAAAGAAATGATTGAGTACCCACTGGAGCACATCTGTCCTTTTCCTGTTCCCATTATAGCTCTTGGGTCATTCAGTGTTGATAGGGCTCTCTGAATGCTGACAGTGCTCTGTGGTTCCCATCCTGCTCCTTGTTCTCCCAGGGACCTGAAGGACTGCTTACTTCCTTCCCGCCTCACCTGAAAGAGGCGTGGATGCTATAACTTCTTAAACAGGGCTTGCTTTGTGCTTTTTTGGATGGTTATCCCTATACCTTTATAAATTAACACTATAGATTTAAAAATTGTTAGCACTAAATAGTATATTTACTAGCTTATATTAAAGATAGGTATTTTTGAGTATTGGCACTATTACTTACACCCTTTATCCGCTAGTTTTGTTACATTATTTTACTTTTACCAATAGCAAACTTCATAATATTCAGTTACTCTGATTCTGATTAACTTTATAGCAAAAGATTAGGAAATTAGAATGCTTACACTTTTTTTCCAGCTTTTAAAAAAGTTATATCTTTCTGTTATCAAAATTTATATTATTCATTGCATTTCTCCTCTGTCACTATAACTGCCTTCTAAGATTTGCTTGTAAGTGGATTCTCAAAATGTAACCCACCCTCACCCCCACAGCAGTTATAATTGTGAAAGTGTTACTGTTGGACCAAGAGATGTGGTTAGACCTCCAGAAAAAGAGTCCTATCTTGTTAACCCCCACAGATATGTTAAATTAATTCTCTTTGTGTGCAGCTCTCTGTACGTGTATCATTTTCCTTTTTTGTACATCTTCATGTACAGCTGTCACTTGTATCTCAAAAAGTCAGTTCTTTTTGTGGGATTGCCTTTCGTTTGTTGAAGAACCTTGATTTTTTTATTCCCCTCATGTGTTGGGTGGTGAAAGTTTGACTGTGAAAGCTTTTCTGGCTCTGGAAATTTTCTATTTCAGTTTGGTTTCCTGAAATTTTCTTAAAATATTTCTTGGTGGGTTTTTAAAAATTTATTTATTTTTACATACTCAGTTGGCTTATTTAATCTGAATACTCATGTCTTAAACTCAAGGAGATTTGGTTTTTGTTACTTCTTGAATTATTTTCTTTCTCTTTGCCTGTGACTCTGGAAATTCTATCAATATATTGTAGCTTATGCTTCATGTCTCGAACTTTTCTCTAATTTTTTTTTTAAAGATCTCCTGTGCATTTTTCTTCTATAATCACGGAGATGTCTGAAACATAATTTTCCTGCTTGCTTAGCCAGCCAACCATGCATATTGACTCATTTTCATGCATTTCCAGTCTCTTTCATCTTCCTCATTCATTTACTTATATTAGTTCATTTTTGAAGTATTTATAGAATGTCTGGTATGTACTATGCACTGTGTTAGGCATCAGGAATATATTGGTAGTTATAAAACTGAAATGATTTGAGCCCTCATGAAATTTACAGAGAGACTATTCTCTCACTCTAACCCATTTTTTTAAAAATATTGTGGCATTTATATTTAAATTTTTTGTTCTTTAAGTGTTCTATTTTAATAGCATTCTGAATACAGTATTTTCTCTGGTATCTGAGAATATTATTTAAAAATAAGAACACTCTCTTCCATCGAATTATATGTTTTCTGCATGACTAATAGTTCTTTGTTTATTTTGTTTGTTTTCATTCATAAGTTCTCAAGTATTTTGTGGACCTTGATCTATATTTATGAAGGAAGGACCAGCCTGGAGTTGGCATGGATGTTCCTCTGCAGTATGTCCTTCCATAAGAGATTTCTATCACAAAAGGGCCGCAGGAGGTTATCAGAGGCAGCCCTCCTTACCTAGTGCCTGAGCGTGTCTGCCCTTGGAACACAGAGGAGACAGGCAAATTTTAGATCTGGCTAAAATTGTCAAGGCAAGGGGGGTTTTCCTCAGCTGGTAGAGAGCTTTAGTGTATTTCTCTGGGGTGGCATAGGAGATGAAGGTAAGGGTTAGGGCCTGTGGTGTGCTCAACCAGTTCTTTCTCAGATGGTATGCATACTCTGCTTTTCTACCAGGCTGCAGATTCCATCCGAGGTCCTCCCCCAGATGAATCACCTACCTATAACATGTGTTTCTTTGAAGTATGTCATATAATTATCTCATATGACGTTGGTAATTTGGGGAATCTCATTGGTATAGAGTTGAAGTCATGTTGGTCTACAGGTGACAATGCCAAATACACTAAAATATTGAAATAATACGAGAGTTAAAGGGAGAACTTTAGCAATAAATAAAAACTTAAAGAAAAATCTGAAAATGTAAAGTTGAGAAAGATATAGCATTAACTTCCTTCAGTTTGTCATGACTGCTGTAGTGGCGTCAAGAACCTTTGTGCTTTCTGCTCTGTAGCTTTCTGCCGTGTTAGGCTAGGTAGCAGCCTGCCAGTGCAGTTGAAGAAGCTATGAAGATACTCCTCCAGTGTTAAAACCATGGATTAGTGAGGAAAGGCTACCCCCTGGATCAGATTTTATGTTTTGATTAAAATGGTCTCTGTTGGAAACAGAGCCCTCTACTACCTCACCTAGAAGGAGGAGAAAGCACGAGAGGCCCAGGATTAAAGGCTATTCTGCCAGTAGCAATTTAACTGTGACCATAGGTTGTTTTTGCTGTTGCATAGGCTAGAAAATTTCATAGGATTTAAGTTGTTTACCCATGACCCTGCTCTTCTTTCAAGCCCTGTTTGTTTAGGGGTTTTTGATGGTTTTTTGGAATGTCGGCTGTCCAGGAACACATAAAAAGTATGTAATTGAAGAAATGTCTGTACTGCTGGTAGAGTATTTGTTTTGTTTTCTTTTTTTAGTTTTTAAAAAAGGGCACCTTTTCATGCCTCAAATTTTTTTTAATTGATTTGAGAGAGAGACGGTTGATTTGTTATTTCACTAATTTATGCATTGGTTGGTTGGTTGTTGTATATACCTGACTGAGGATAGAACCCACAACCTTGGGTTATCAGAACAATGCTCTAACAAACTAAGCTACCTGACCAGGGCCTTCTGTTATTTTTTTGTTTGTTTGTTTTTTGCCAAGGGTCACAAACCCTCTTAACACTTCTATGGGCATCATAGGGACCAGGGAGAGGGTGGCTAGCCCAGCTCTTATGAAGGGCGTTCCTGATCAATTGCTCAGATGTTGTCCCCAAAGCCTACTGACTGTTGGTGCTTTGTATTTGTCGATAAAGGTCCTTGAGGTGTCCCCAGTTCTCCACCCATCTTATACCATCTACTCTCTGTCTTTCAGGATTCGTGTGAACTTTCTGATATGCTGTTAACACACTTTCTTGTTTTTAACACCATTAGGGCTTTATTCTCGTCCCTATCTGTCTTTTCTGTCATTTCAGTGGAACCTTGTAAAGGATGTCATGTGGACATAAGTTCTCAGTCTGCCATTCTGACCTCCCTTGAGCATTCTTTCTTTATTCCTTTGGATAGTGCAATTGATGTGATAAGGAGAAGGGACATTTGACATGGTTACCAATAAGCAAAAATTCTTTCTCTTTTATATGCCATTTCTCAGCCCCTTTCTCTTTACAGTTCCTGTAGCTAGCACAGTACAAAGTGGTAAAGAAAGAGCACTGGAGTTTTTATAGATTTTTGTATTTCCCAGTCATGATGCTCCTTAACAGGAATTTGCTCTAGTTTATACTGAGTGATTTAAAAAAGAAAGAAATATTTCAAAAGTTTAGAAAATAGGGTAGAGTTACCCATTTATTTACTTATTTGTTTATTTTAAGTATATTTTATTGATTATACTATTACAGTTGTCCCATTTTTTTCTCCCCTTTATTCCCCTCCACCCTGCACCCCCCTTCCACCAGCATTCCGCCACCACCCTTAGTTCATGTCCATGGGTTGTACATATAAAATCCTTGGCTTCTCCATTTCCTATACTATTCTTAACCTCCCCCTGTCTGTTTTGTACCTACCATTCATGCTTCTTATTCCCTGTGTCTTTTTCCCCCCATTCTTCCCCTTCCCGCTGATAACCCTCCATGTAATCTCCATTTCTGTGATTCTGTTCCTGTTCTAGTTGTTTGCTTAGTTTGTTTTCTTTTTCTTTGAGGTTCAGTTATTGATAGTTGTGAGTTTGTTGTCATTTTACTGTTCATAGTTTTGATCATCTTCTTTTTCTTAGATAAGTCCTTTATTTTTTTTTAAAGATTTTATTTATTTTATTTTTAGACAGAGGGGAAGGGAGGGAGAAAGAGAGGGAGAGAAACATCAATGCGTGGTTGCCTCTCACGTGCCCTCCACTGGGGACCTGGCCCCCAACCCAGGCACGTGCCCTGACTGGGGAATGGAACCAGCGACGCCTTGGTTCTCAGGCTGATGCTCAGTCCACTGAGCTACACCAGCTAGGGCTGTCCCTTTAACATTTCAGGGCTTGGTGATGATAAACTTTAATTTTACCTGATCTGGGAAGCACTTTGCCTGCCCTTCCATTCTAAATGATAGCTTTGCTCGATAGAGTATTCTTGGATGTAGGTCTTTGCCTTTCATGACTTTCAATACTTCTTTCCAGCCCCTTCTTGCCTGTAAGGTTTCTTTTGAGAAATCAGCTGATAGTCTTATGGGACCTCCTTTGTAAGTAACTGTTTCCTTTTCTCTTGCTGCCTTTAAGATTCTCTCCTTATCTTTAATCTTGGGTAATTATGATGTGCCTTAGTGTGTGCTTTCTTGGGCCCAACTCGTTTGGGACTCTCCGAGCTTCCTGGACTTCCTGGAAGTCTGTTTCCTTTGCCAGATTGGGGGAGTTCTCCTTCATTATTTTTCCAAATAAGTTTTCAGTTTCTTGCTTTTCCTCTTCTCTGGCACCCCTATGATTCAGATGTTGGAACATTTAAAGTTGTCCCAGAGGTTCCTAAGCCTCTCTTCATTTTTTTGAATTCTTGTTTTCTCCCTTCTGTTCTGGTCAAACGTTTCTTTCTTCCTTTTGTTCCAAATCGTTGATTTGAGTCTGGGTTTCCTTCCCTTCACTATTGGTTCCCTATTTTTCTTTATTTCACTTTGCATAGCCTTCACTTTTTCCTCTATTTTGCAACCATACTCAACCATTTCTGTGAGCATCCTGATTACCAGTGTTTTGAACTCTGCATCTGATAGATTGGCTTAGCTTTTCATTACTTAGTTCTGTTTTGGGGGCTTTAATCTATTCTTTCATTTGGGCCATATTTCTTTGTCTTGGAGCACTGGTTAAACATTGTAAGGGGCGGAGCCTTAGGTATTGTCCAAGGCAGGGCAACGTACCTCACTGCCTCGTGCTGCCGTCTGTGGAGGAGGGGTCAGAGAGGGAACAGTGCCGCTTGCTCAGCTCTCGCCTGGCTTTCAGTCACTTCCCCCACTACCCACAAGCAAATTGAGCCCTTCTGATGCTGATTCCCAGGTGGGTGTGTTTCTGTACATTCTAGAACCCTGTGGGTCTCTCCAGCAAACTCTCCTGTGAGTCTGGGAGTTTCTTCTGCCTCCGCAACCCCCACAAGTTTTAACAGCCAAAGATTTTGAGCCTTTCTTTTCCCATGCTGGAACCCTGGGTTGCCTGGTCTATCTCAATCCCCAGTTGTTCCCCTGGTTTATACATAATCAAATGTGGGACCACCTGGTCTGCCAGCAACCATGTCCCCTCCACCCAGACTGCCTGTCTCCGCCCCTTCCACCTGTCTGGGTGAATGTTTCTTCTTTAACTCCTTGTTTGTCAGACTTCCATACAATTCGATTTTTTTTCGGTTCTCATTGTTTTTTATTTTTAAGTTTGTTGTCCTTCTTTTGGTTGTGCAAGGAGGCAAAGTGTATCTACCCGTGCTTCCATCTTGGCAAGAAGTCAAGTTACCCATTACTTGTTCATGCTAATGTAATAGCTGTTATTGGGGGGGCGAGTATTCCTTTTGAGTGCTGGTTATTTTTTAAGAATTTAGGAATGGGAAAACTTCGACCACTTGGCATAGGGTTGAGATGAAGTCTAAGGCAAGTTATTGCTGGATTTTAAGGTTCTGTGCATATTTTTTTAAAAGTAGCCTTTGAAGTAAAGGAGTGAAGTAAAGTAAAATCTCAGTTCTACTCCTAGATAGCTATGTAATCTTGTGCCTTTGTTTTTTCTTGTGTAAGAAATAATAATCTCACTCCTCATAGGGCTGTTATAAAGATAAAATGTGCTAATGCATCTTAAATGTTTAGCATAATTACAAGACATATCAATCAAGTACTTAAATCATCTTATGTCTTTGCACCGAATTGGTTACCTTTGACCTAATTTCAGATCTAGTGGTCTTTTCTGTCCTTTTTCTATTTGTCGTCTCTGTAACACCTCCAGCTACTTCTTTTTGCTCCAACTTTTTTCATTTTGTAAACATTTTTCTTGAATATTGTTATATTCCAATGTCTTCTTATTATTCTCACTAGCCCCTGGCCACGTTCATTAACTGATAACACTGCTACCTCACAGAATGTTCTAAGTATTAGCTTAAATAAGATATAGGAAATGCCCAAAGGTTAAATGAAAAACAAAAGAAAATCTACCCCCCCATCCCCCACCCCCCACCTGGATTATGGCTTAGCTTTTGTGGTAGTAGTTCATTTTTATTGTTCCACAGCAGGCACTTTGGTTTGGATTTATCTCTTTTCTCACTTTCTAAATTGTCCTGATGGCTAAATTACATCCATTTTTCCACTAAATATTGAATGTGTACTCTGTTAACTTAACATAGTAATGATTGATAAGTACTTGAATAAAGGCAGAAGTGATAGATTTTCATGAATAATTTTTAATGTTTCAAGAAGTTTAACACACATTTACCATTGAATAGGCACACGATTTATCCCTCAATAAAAGCAATATATTGAATAATATTTTTCAAACCAGTTGGCGTGTAGCAAGCAACCTGCATGGATATACTTGCTCCAGCTAGCGGCCTCCACTCTCCGCTTTGCGTCTGTGTATCTGAAGCGGTGAAAAGACAGAGGGCTACTGAGGGTTTCAGGAAGGCTCTTCTCTAGCCCCACCTTAAAGTCTTATCGAAAGTCCCGTTATGTGGAACTTACAGAATGATCCTGTCTGCTGTGATGCTGTTGTGAATTTTGTGCCATGAGTAAAAAATATATTTACAACAAGTGGAACTTGGAGGGATTTAGAGAATTCTTGGAACTTGGAGGTCAGTATGTGTGGAAGAATGCAGAGGTGTCCAATAGCATTAGCTTCATAAATGGTAAAGAAGACTTGGGACTGCCTTCCATCAGGTTTCCAGTGTGGGTTTTACATGGAGCCTTACTGCTTCCTGATACATATGCTTACTTAGCAGCTGTGATTCAGCAGGCTGTTGCCTTAATATGAGCTTCTATTATGTTTAAATTGTGATTTATAAACCATCACATATTGGTTCAGTAACAAGGGCAATTATACTACAGTTCTCACACCATCCCTCCTCCCTCCAAAAAATTTTATTTTGACTTTGATTACAAATCACCTTTAAAAAAAGAATGAAGAAGCAACTGTGCAGATAATCTATTCTTGTCACCACTTTCTTAAAAACTTCCCTCTGAAGCTTCATGTCACTTAGTACAAGATCTGACCATTGAGTGAGGATTGACAAAAAGGGTAGGGGAGAATAAGAAATACCAAAACCTCCGGCCTTTTCATTGTGCTCATTTGTTGCTTATGTTTGAGCTAAGAATAATTGAGTGAAAAATATTATGGCTTCTATTTCTCAGGAACAAATGTTGACCACCAGAACACATATGTTTTTAGCTTAGCTTTATCAGTGGAGATTTATTTCTGGAGTTTTCACCTGCAGAGGTGCTATACATTGTTTATGCAGTGAAAGTCTAAAGCCGCTGCCACATCCTAGACCTTAACCACAATGACATTGGGCTTGGTCCAGTTGCTAATGGATTCTGGGGAACAAAAACGACTTGCTGTGTTCCTGTGGTGCCAGCCGGCTGGTTGTGGTCCAGAAACCCTGATGGGGGACGGGTAGTGAGATTCTTCCCTGGGCCCTCTTTTCCTCTCTGACCCATGTAAGAAAACTTATATTGAGCTTCCACCCTAAGAAGCAGCCTGTGTCTAAACGGTTTCCTTCTTACTTATCTAGAATGATTGGTCTTGGTAAAAGTACATGGAGTTATTCTTCCAGTTAATAGTGGCTTGGAATTTCTCAGAGTAGGATGACAGCCTTCTAGAAATGAGAGTATGTTTTGAACTTCTTCCTCTAAACCAAGCATTTGCATGGACTATTGAGGATGTAAAAATGATATTCTGAGGCTACCCCACCCCCACTTTGGTCTTTGGCAGACCACTCTGATTTCGCTGGTTCTACTTTCACTGTCAGAGCAGATCATTCCAGATGCCATTATATAATTTTCTGTCTTGGGGTGTGCGTTTGTGTGGGTGGGTAGTTTTGTTTTTAAGTGGTGTTTAATGTCAGGCTAATAATAAACTGGATACGTAGGCCTGGTTTTGTCATAATGGCCACGAGTTTGCTCGTTTGTCCCTTATTCTCCTGAGAGGCAGAGAACTCCCCCTCCCCAGGTGGTGCCTACAGTTTGGAGGGAGCTCCTGTCATCACAGCTGCTTAGAAAATGCAGCATGGAACTTGCAGTTCTATTTTGAAGAGACAAAGGTGAGGCATCTTCTCTCTGGTTGCCCCCACAATCAATTTCTTGTCTTTCTGTGACCTAAATAGAACCAATAGGTATGAATTTGTTGATTCTGAACCAATTCCAAAGTTTGGTTTATTCCCTAACCACAATTCTTGATCTCTGGGGGAATGCCAAGTTCTTTGACACATTTATGATTCTGGGGACCTTAAGTTACATTAGGTCATTCTTGGGCCCTTAAATTCTGGAAAAGAAAAATATATTAGGTGAATTATTTTGTGTGGGCAGTTTTTCATAAAACTATGTGATAGACCCTTCTAGGGCACTTAAAAAAAAAGTAATGTTGCCCTATCTATATTTAAAATGTAGGTATGGGTCTTTGTGGTGTGGTTCAGTGGGTTGGATGTCCTCCTGCAGACCAAAAGGTTGCCAGTTCGATTCCTGGTCCGGGCCCATGCCTGGGTTATAGGCCAGGTCCATAGGATATCTGTGGATTTGCAAAACCAGATTTTACCCAATCAGGAGTGATCACTACCACTTGACTCAGTGGCCCCATTGCCATTAGCTATGAACATGACCTTGAGTTACATTGTTTACCTGAAGGAATAATAATATACAACATTGGAGAGAGCTTTCGATTGAGACTTCTAATATGCCTTTTACTTCTATCTGTAATTATCAAGTTCATAGATTTTGTCTGGTTGGTAACTGTTATATTATTACTGTTTAAAAATTCCTTCCGTGAAAGGAACTCTTAGGCAGTAAAAGGTATTAATGCTTTTTGTTGTTGGTAAGTAAGCAAAACTATCTTTTAAATACTTAAAAAAAAAAATTTATTATTTTTTAAAGAGGGGAAGGGAGAGAGAGGAAGAAAGGAAGGAAGAGAAACATCAATGTGTGAAACCCAGTAGGTTTCCCTACTGGGGACCTGGCCCGCAACCAAGGCATGTGCCCTAGACTGGGAATCAAACTGGTGACCCTTTGGTTGGCAGGCTGGCACTCAATCCACCGAGCCACTTCAGTCAGGGCTCTTTTAAATACATTTGGTGACCAAAGAAATTCAAGTACAATATATCCATTTGTTAGACTCAATAAATGCCAGCTGTGGGTATATTAAAGACTCAGGCCAGTATTTAAATATCCAAGAAGCCCTAGAGTTTATTGTGTTTTGGGTATAGACTGATGAATCTGAAAGTATAATAATGTGTAGTTTGATGACCGAAGCCTAATTATTTGGCCTTTAATCCAAACAAATATCCTCAAGTGATTTGCTATTTTATGTTGATACCTTTTACAATAGATATAACACCATTTATGGCCCTGGGTGTTGTCTCCCCGCTCCCCATCTTTTTGTTTATAATCAGGACTTATATTCAGCTAGCATACACAAGTATAACAAACCAGCCAGTGCCACAATGTTAAATATTTTGATTATCACCCCTGATTATAACACATGAGAATTTGAGTTATATCACCTGGTCTTCATGTTTTTAGGGAGAGATGTCGGTCTTGTTCTTACAGTGGACTGGCAAAGAAGGGAGAGTCAAGAACAGGAAGCATTTCTATTTTGGCTTGGATCATTTGAACTGGAACTATTTTCTACACATTGTCCTGCATTAGTGAGCTTTGTGTGTTGAGAGGATGTGGTTGAGAATCTTTGCCTGTAAGGGATTCTCTCCGCCTGAGCAACTACTTGGTGGCATTTGTTTTTCTAACTAGTGCACTGACCTAGGATAGAACCTTAAAAAGTAAGTAGAGGTCTCTGGGGGCTGTAGTTTTCCCATTCAGAAACTCGGGAAAATTGGTTGGTGATAGCCTGGCACACTGTGCCAGTTCCATGTTTCCATGTTTCTCACCATACTTTTATCTTTAGAGCATTTGTTGAAGGTTTTTGTTATCCCCATTGGTAGATTATGTTCAGCGATAAGACGTAACTCATTGTGAATTAGAAAATAGTTCATTAGGGTTAGCACACTTCTTCCCTTTCTCCCCCTTATCAAGGCCTCTCCACAGTTTACTTCCATTTTAATAGCTGAGTAGTTTGTTGTTGTTGTTGTTGTTGTTTTTGAAAGTGTGCTTCTTTATTTATGGCATCTCCAAGAGACATGAGATGAAGAATGAGTTCACTTTTCCTAGAGTCTGGCAGGGATAGTGGGACTTAATCAGACTTTGATTATTCTAAAACTTCCCTAGATTAAATTTGTTTCCTGGGCATAAAGTGTTACCAACCCACCCCCTCACATCCCAGTTTTTAAAAAAATAAACAAACAAACAAAGAAAAGCAAGTAAAATCTGGCTATGATGTCAATATTTCCTTCCCTCTCTTGTTACATCTTTAGGAGGTTTTTCCCCTTTGAATTCTGTTCCCTGTGATTTTAGAATGATAATTTCCCATTCATGATGTAATTTATATGTTTCCCACCCTTTTTTCCCTATAATAACAAGATTGCTGATAGCCATCTAACCAGTTTTTTTTTTTTTAAGACTCAGGTAATTCATTTCTAAATTGGAACTTGTTTCTTTCTAATCAGCCTTGTAATGTATTACCGACATCATTGTCAGCATTGGCTACAGAAGTGATTTAATGCTGGGTTTTTAATGACTCCTTCATTAATCCTGGTATTCTGGGATTTAACACTCACTGACCTTTGACCGTCGGAAATGATGAAACCTTTGATTTCATGCATATTGGATAACTCTGGACTGTTGCTGGAGCCATGAGTCCTGCCTCTGCAATGGTATGATTGAATGCTGCGGATGAATGGGTGCTCTCCCCAGCCATGCACTGCTGCTGAAGAGGTGAACATGATGTCTTTATCAGATCAGGGTGACCTCTTCCCAGCATACCTGGATATGAAGTGGGAATTCGCACTGACAGTTTCGTCCACTGGACAGATCTCTGGACTTGTGAAGTCAAGTTTAACACTTTCAGCTATTTCCTAAAGGATGCTTTCTTCGAGAACATGTACCTTAATGTCTGCACTCCGAACATTTTTTCCTTCTAATAAAATCACAGAATTTTATAATAGGAGGATATGTTCAACACTGTCTGACCCACCTCCCTCATTTATAAACAAGGTGGCTTAGTCCAGGAGAAGTGACACAACTAGGCCCGTGTTAAAGATAATGGAAATCAGCAAGAGGAATGATCACCAGCACATTCAATGCTTACTCTGCGCCAGGCAGAATCTAAGTATAGTCTTGTTTCTTTCTTCACAACAGCAGTGTCGTGAAGTTACATGCACTACACAGCAAGCCCAGTGCTCCACGCAGCTTTCTCTATCCCTCCTGCTGCCGTTGAAAGCAAAGGTGACAGTGTTGCTTGCTTCCCTTTTTCTTAGTGGAAGCATGTGAATGCTCTTTTGAAGAGAGAGCCTAGCTTATTTACTTGTGGCCAGAGTGGCAATACCCCCCCAGAAATTGCCAGGTTCTCCCCTCATCCAATTCTCCCCCCAAAATTACTGCTCAGGAGAAAGGAAGTCTCCTTCTGCTTTGAGCCTTTGCAGAGGCTCTTGTATCACAAGTGCTTCCTCACTTTGTTTATTTTGAACACGGGAATTAGCCTGACTCAACCTCAGTCAATTCAATATGAAGGTCACATGGCAGAATCATTAAAGAACAACCAAATGTTTTTACACAAATGTAGCAGTTGTTATGGTGAGTATGACACCCCCACCCCCTACACACAAATGTTAGGTGTCATAGGAAATGATCTTTTAAAGCTCAGTGCTCTTAAGGCGAGAGCTGCAAACTGTTTCTGTAAAGGACCCAGGTAGTAAATATTTCCACTTTGAAAGCCATATGGCCTGTGTTGCAAGTATTCAGCTCTGCCTTTGCAGTGCTAAAGCAGCCATAGGTAATATGGAAACAACTGGGCATAGCTCTGTTCCAATAAAACTTTATTTGCAAAAAAAAAAAAAGGCAGAGTTTGCAATAGACTGTGACTTATGGGACCTAATGCTATGCAGATATGAATAAATACCTATAGAACAGGTGATAAAACTAGTCATTTGAATGTTATAAAAATGAATCCTTGAGATTCAAGGAAAGAATTTCTGATGGCAGTATCATACACAGATTTCAAAAGAGCTATGTGTAAAAATTTTAAGATGGAGAAGACAAGAGAAAACGATCTCCAAAGGCAGCTCTAATGATGATGTCCGTCCTGATTGAGAACACTGGCACTCTAGAGTGTAACTTGAGAAAAATATTCCTGAAATGTAGTGGTTTAAACAATACTTTCAGATTAATAAATGTGATAAATATTCGATAATTTCACATATATCCAAAAAGTTAGCTATTTAAGATGACCAAGAAATTCCCTCCACTCTTTTCCCCCCAGGAAACCATATAAATATATTTCATTAAATATATTTTCTTATCATGTCTTCTCTTGACTCCTACCAAAAGCTCAGTTTATGAGGAAATGGCTGACTTTGGAAATTGTTTTCAATACAGTGTCCTACTCTGATGGCTTTTCACTTCCTTAATTGAACTGTCTCTGTACTGGTCACTGGTGATCGAACAATTCGCTTCCTTTATGTGCTTCCACAGAGCCATCCATCCACTTATTGATTGTGCTCTTCTGGTTATTTGATCCTATGAGCATGTTTTTGTGTTTCTAGGTGTCTCACTCTCATTTTGTGTTTAATGCTACCTACATATTGCTGTCTAGAACTATAAAACAGCAGTCTTTCCTGTTAGAATTTTATTACTTGCTACCCATTTAATTTTCTGAATTCTTTCTTTTCCCTTTCTCCCTTTTGTCATTCTCACCCGATCAGCCCTGACATACCTTTTCTGTGTCTTTCTTACCCTATTGAAATTTTCAACCTGATCTAGCTTAAGAAGCCCTGCACTGTAGTTGCTGGTCTCCTAGAGACAGTGTTTCTTTATGTTCAGCATGCCCCTTTCAGATGCATCTGGAATAACAGCTGCATTCCAGCGCCTGAATAAAATGAGTCAGGAAAGCTTCTCATGGTAAAGCACCTGGACTCTTCCCCAAAACTGGGGCTAAATTCCTGAACAGATCCATCACCAGCAGGGTGGGAAGACAAATTTTTTGGGGGTGGAGATAGACCACATGAATGAGAATATGACTGAACTGGTGTTATAAGAGTACCATTTGTATCTGTTAAATGGAAGGGATTAGATAATTTGTCATTATGCTAATTCTAGGTAACAGATGGTGGCGAGGTCTGCATCTCAACAGCACTATTCACCGAGGGGGAAATTAGCCTGCACCCAGATCAGCAGTCAGGCGCGAATTCCACCGAGAGACAGACACCGCTGGTGCTCACGTTAGTGCGTTTCTCTGAGAACAGCCGCACACATGCTGGGCTTCTTGAATTTCTCTCTAATTTACGTATTCTTGCCCATGACCCCTTCTAAGTTACTGGACCTCTTTGCTCCTAGCTGTAAAGGATTTGAGGTGGCTTCTTTCCATTTGGGTGATTTAGGAAGAAGAAATTGGTTGTAAGGTAGATGTGGCTCAGAACATTACTGTGCTGTTTAGTCTTCAGAGGAAAGGTGCTGTACAGGTATCAAAAATATTGTTGCCGGACAGTCTTTAGAAATGAACTTCAGACTGAAATGAGGAGCAGGAAAGTGGATGTGCTCTTTCTAACTGCCATATCTTGCCATCGATGTAATTTTTAAAAATATGTATTGTTAAGTTCTTTGGCTTTTTTTACCTTCTCTAAGGGTCAATCCTGATCCTACTATATTTTTCTCTGTAAATGATTTCTCTTTGGTGTAGTTAATTCATAGCTTTACCTATTTTCTATATGCTGATGATTATCAACTTTGTATTTCTGTTTGCTTATTCTTACTCTTAACTTACCACATACCTGCTTTTTATTTCCATTTGTATGCCCTACTCTCAAGTCAAAGCCAACATGTTTAACACGAATGCTGATTTATAAAATGGTTTTCAAACTCAAGTTGCCCCAGAATCACCTGTGTAGCTTATTAAAAAGCACCCCGCACAATGGGGTGGGCCTAACTTTTGTAGCACTCACTAAATTACAGTCTTTTCTCAGTTGATTCTTTTCTTTTTCGTATCAGTCTGTAACATAGTGAGCTTAGAGAGAAGCCAAAAGTCTAGACTAGACTAGTTGACTGGACATGCCAGAATTGATCACTGGTATACATCTAGATGTACTTTAAATAGGCATGGCCATTCAGTTTTAAGGGATCCATAACATCATTCAAAAAGTAGTACAGGCATTTTGGTCTAGGAAGCCTAAAAGTCAAGGGCAAGCTATTCATAGCTTTAGTTCTTACCAGGGGCTGAAATAATTGAGGGTGTTTGATCCTACCTTGCCAACCCTTGGGGTCTTGGGAGAAAGAATTTTGTTGGGAAGAAATGGTGAGTTCGTTGTTTATTTGTTAAAGAATTCCCTTATATATTCTTTCCTGTTACTTTTGCTGTCACTGTACTCCCATGCACTTAACAATTCAGATCTAAATTAATTCCGCTTTCTAGATGTGCCTTTTGTAGCTGCAGGTTTCCCATCTCCATTTCTGTCTGCATAATGCTGCTGGACTCATTTTCCAGATGCTGTTCTCATGCTGTTATTCCACCACCAAAAGAGCTATTTTAGATTTTCACAACCATCTTCAATCAGGTCTCCTACTCTATTCTCTCTCTCCTACTTGATGGAGAAAATATGGGCCTTTAACTTGTTCGTTCAGTTCCAAACTTGTCTCTTTCCTGCGTGTTTTCTTATCTCCTAATTCTCATCTCTGTGGAGTATTTTGGCCTGTTTCTTTCCAAACTTCTGTTTCTTACACACATGCTCTGAATTCTTTCTTTTCGTTTCCTTGGAATTTTGTGCCATCACTTATCCCCTTTTAACTAATTTTTTTAAATGATTTTTCTGTTTTCTCTCTTTTGTTATATGTACTTTCTCCTTGCCTTCTCTGTAGCCGAGTTAATTAAAAGAGTTAAAAAATATTAATTCTGTCTCCATTTGCTATCCATTCCTTTCCCATCTGGTTTTGACCCTTCCATGTCATTGAAACTGAGTTTACCTAGAAGACCAGGGCTTCCTGTAAGGATACTTTTCAGTCCTTAAATGGACTTGATCTGTCTCCAGTATTGAAAACTTATCACAGCCTTTTGAATTATTTTTTCTCCTTTCTTTTCAGTATAACATACTTGACTGGATTTCCTTCTACAATTCTAATGCTTTCTCCTCACTCAGCTTTTGAGTGCTGCTTAAATAATCTGCTTTGTAGGCTTCTGTCCTGGTCCCCCTGGGTGCTCAGTCTCCATGGGTAATCTCATTCATCCCATTGCTTCAGTTTTCACGTCGATGTTACTTATTCCCAAATCGGTGTCTCTAGCCCAGTTTTTCCTACCAGGATATATATTTATATATATATATATACACATATATTATATATATATATTTATATAATATGTATATTATATAAATAAAATATATATAAAATCTCTCCTGACTGTACATCACTTCTCAGATACCAGAACTCAATATGGCTAAAACTGGGCTCATGCTCTCCCTTTTAAATCTATTCCTTTGCTCTAATGCCCCCATCGTGATTGATGGTGTCACCTTACTTAGTCTTTTATTCCACAAGTTGAAGTGTCATCTTTATCTCCTCTCTCTTACTCTCCATACCTGATTATTTTACTGGTAGTTCTCAGGTTCATTCCAGCCTCTCTCTTCTCGCCGCCTGGGTTATGCTGTCAGTCTCCTTGCTGACCTTCTAATTCTTGTCTTACTCTCTTCCAATCCATTTTTCACACTATTGCTGCAATTCGCTTTCTGAAACACAAATCTGATTGTTATTCCCCTGCTTACAACTCTTCATTAATCATCCCACAGCCTTTAGGAGTAATACAAACTTGTGATCTGGCCCATGCCTACCTCTCCATGTTTAAATTAACGTCCCCTGGCTCTCATCCATCATTTCTTTAAAAAACAACTTAACCTCACTATTCTTGAAGTCAGTCTGCTGTCTCTGCCTGAACATCATTTCCCCCAAGCCAGCCCCTACGCATCCTTCAGCGCTGCCTGTCATAAGGAAGCTTTACCTTAGGTACTCTGCCGCAACAGGATCCTCCTTGGACGTCTGTGTATGTGCTTCCTCAGCGCCCCGTGCTTACCTACCTGTAAGAGTAACAGCACTTACAACGCTAGGTCACAAATCTCTTTCTCTCTGCTTTTAAATCCCCGTTGCCTAATACAGTTTTTTGCCATGTAGAGGGTCTTTGAGTTAACAAATGCTGAAATATCTTCCATGACTTCCCATGGGCTTATTTCTAGGCCTGCCAGAGCTAGACCTGAAATGCAGGTGTACTATGCCTCTTGGGGAATCATTTACAACTTCGGCTTTGTGTGGGACTCTAGAGGTTCTTCAGTTTAGACCCTTTCATGTGATAAACAGAAAAATAGGACTTAAAAGGTAAATGTGCCTTTTCCTAAGCTTTATCTAGTTAAAGCCAGAATTGAAGCCAAAGTCTCATGATTGCAAATCTTAGTGAACCTCACCTTCATTTATATATAATCCCCAAATTGTACTCTTTCCTCAGGCCCCATGAACATAACATGTTTATTTTACTTTCCTACATTGCTTTTTGTTTTGTTATCTGTTTATTTATTGAGTACATGATGTGTCAGGTACTGCTCTGGGCACTGTGGGTAAAGCATTTAATACTGTAGAGAGAAATCTTTTTGGGGGGGTGGGAAGGTGGAGCTCACATTATAGTGGTGGCAAACAGATAAAGACACAAAGAAAATACGAAGAAATCTGTAGATGGTCAAAGTGCTATAGAGAAAATAAAGGTAAGGAAAGGCAGAGGGAGTATTACGGGGTTGGGAGGAGGAAAATTTTCAGTAGGGTGGTTAGGGAGACTTCAGCGACAAAAGGTGAAGGAGCAAGTGGCATGAAGGCAAAGGTAACACCAGTGACAAAGGTCTAGTGGTTCAAGTGTGGCTGGATAGAAGGAATGCATTGTGTCTAGAACTGAGAGAGCAGCAGTGGAGATGGCGAGAGACGAGGTCAGCGTGGTCGGGAAGGAGGCCATCAGACCGCATAGGTTCTGTGAGCCATGACGAGTATATGGCTTTACTTCGAGTGAGACAGAAGTCATTGCAGAGTTTTGAGCAGAGGAGTGATGGCAACATCTGTTGACTTTAATTTTCAAAGGATTATTCTGTCTGAGAATTATTCTGATTATTCAGTTGATAAAAGAATTTAAAGTCTTTGGTGTTTTTCTCCTTTCTTGTTAGTAAGTTCAAACTCCGCTGACTTCAAAAAGACTTTATTTTTAAGTAATTATAAAGTCACAAAAGTTACAAGGGTATTACAGCATAGATAAGTTCACCCCATGTACCCTTCCTCCGTCTCCCCCAGTGGTTATATCTTACATAATTGTAGTATAGCATCCAAACCAGGAATCTGACATTGGTATTATAGTTCCTGTGTATTGACCTGTGCCATTTTATCACATGTTCATGTAACTGCCACCACAGTGAAGACAGAGCACTATTCAGTCATCATAAACATCTCCCTGTGCCTTTCCCCTCCTGTCATCCTTGGCAAGTACTAGTCTGTTCTCTGTCTCTATAATTTTATAATTTCAAGAATATTAAATAACTGGAATCATACAGCGTGTGATCCTTTGAGGTAGACTTTTTCCATTTAGCATAATGCTCTTGAAATCCATCTGAGGCGTTGTGTGTCATTAGTTTTTCCAGTCTGTGTGTGGAAGTTGGAGGTAGGCTGTCCTGGTGGAAGGATGTCTGTTTTATAACTTGAGATATGAGTTCTCCTCCAAGTCAGTCACTAAATAGTTTTTAATATCTCTGAATCTCAGATTAGGCATTTGTAAGGTAAGGGAATTGGAGTAGAATAGTAAGATTCTTTCAGCTCTAAACTCTGTGATTATAACGAATGAAGTCTGTCTGATTTTTCCTGTCTGTAGTAATGAAGTCCACCTCTTTTGTTAATACTTACTGTGCAATAATCTTCTACAGTCTCCTAAGGACTACTGAAGAAACATCTCAAAACTGTTTTATTGACATTGCTACTACTTAACATTTCTTAAGAATGAGCTATGAGCTTGATAGGCCAAAATGGTACTTGGCAAACTATGTAAATGTGAAGGCAAGTCTGATTTTCACTATTTTCAGTGAAAAGAAACCTACAGAAGTCCTAGTCTACATAATCTAGAGAACTATAGAGGTACAAGAAATGGAATAAACTTCCGTTAAATTCTACCCTTATTCAGGTGTGTTGTGTGTGTGTGTGTGTGGTTTTTTTGTTTGTTTTTGTTTTTGACAGAGAGAGAGAAACATTGATTTGTTATTCCACTTATTTATATATTCATTGGTTGGTTCTTGAATGTGCTGTGACTGGGGATCGAACTCACAACCTTGGTGTTATTGGGACCACGGTCTAACCAACTGAGCCACCTGTCCAGGGCATAATCAGTTCTTTAAACACATTTCTACTAATGAGACAAGTCAGCTTTTTGTCTTTGAATAAACGACTTAGTGAAAGTAGAAGGAATTAGCTAGTGAAGAGTCAAAAAGTTTGCACGTTAGTCATCCATGGTAGAAAATATCCTATATATCCTTTATTTGCTAATCCCTCATTCTTCTTTTTTATTCTCCAGGGCATTTGGTTAATACATTATATCTTAAAGAAAGTGTGGACATTAAAGAGTTGAAGAGAACAAATATAAAGAGTTGAAGAGAATATTTTCTCATAAATTTGTCAAGTAGCCTGGCCTCCCGCCCTTTGCCACTGTTGTGTGCACAGATATCCACCTCATTTATTCCACCCTTTAGTATGATCATGGATATTGCTGAACTGGCTTTTATTCTTCACCCAGTAGCAATCCTAAGTCATTTTAAAAAATAGATTAGAATGTATGTGAGGTAGAACATATTGTGTAGTGCATTTAGATCTACCCCCCTTATTTTACAGATTCAGAAACTGGTACAGACTTAGCACCCTTAACAAGAGTTGAAACAACCAGCGAGCAGGGGTAAGAACCCAGATCCTCTGCCCTGAATGACTGCTCTGTGCTATGAGTTCTTTATGAAATGAGCTCATAATTACTCTCTATGGCCACAAAGGACTGGAGGAAGTGGGAAACATTAACTGGCTTTCACTATTGAAGAAGAAATATAAATGCTGTGTGTAACTTCTCTCTTTTGTTGGATGAAGGAGAATTGATCAACATTTATTCTTAATGTTTCTGTTTTATCCTATTCGTCTGTTTTACTGTATTGTTCTGTCTCTTACTCATGTTTTATAATTTAGATGGTTTTTTCCCCATTAAAGTGTTAGTATGAGGTAATGTCTTGTATTGAACCTTTCTTTTTAAAAATACTCTGCCACATTATGACTGTCCTTTTTTTTTTTTCTTTAAGAAAGTTGGTTTGGCTTTCTCTTATGTGCATTTTGGAAAACAACAAAATAAACTAAAATTTCCTTTTTGGTACCTAAAGATAAGAAATTGTAACTTCTAAGTATAATTGGGGCATCATTTTTGTTTAGAAACGCAAATGAAATAACTGGGAAAATCTCTTTCATAATACTAACAATAGACCTACTTCACACTTACCTTGTTCATTCATTCTGGTAAGCACTTATAATTGACCCCTACACCTAGTAGGATCTTTGTAAAAACATAAATGCATGTTTTCTTGACTTTAAGATATTCACCTTCATATACGTCACACTTTAATATGATTATGGATATTCCTAAGATGGCTTTTATTCTTCACCCAGCGGCAAAATCCTCAATGCCATTCTTACTTCACTGCTCACGTCCTGCACTTCTGATTGTACTTAGCCAGGGTGGCTGCAAACTATTGGATTACTGGTTGCTTAGGGAACCTCACTGAGTGTCAAGTGAGGTTCCCTAACCAACCAGATAGAGATCACACAGTAATCACTTTTACTCGGCTTGTAGTGAGGTGATGGGGCCAGATAAGAATATTTTCCCATTTATTCTACTCCAAGTACCTAAGCAAAAGGTTAAAGAGTAAGTGCTTTCCTACCACCTGCCCTGTGATAGGAGTGCCGTTGGGGTAATGCCAGTGGTGCTCGGGAAAGAGAATACTTGGGCTGGGCCTACGGAATTCTGGAAGCCTTACTGTGGCATTTACCTCTTAGCCCTAGGCCTAGGCCCCCAGATTTCCTGACGTAGAGGAAACTGTGACCTTTGTAACCCATGCTTTGGGACTTTGTTAAAAAAACAAAACAAAACAAAACAAAAAACTCAAGAATGCAACCTCATAAGAGTCAGTTAAATCCGTTAAGGTGTTTTCGACAGCGGCAAGTCTGACTGTCCTAAAGAAGAAGAAGATAGACTGGGAAGTATTGAGGAGCTGAAAGAATTGACCTAAGGATGGAGTATCAGACTTGGAAAATAGATGGGGACCAGGGCAGCTCCAAAGGGCCAAGAAGCAGGAAGCGGAATAATTGTCTTTACTTTGGCATCGCCTAAGGACGCCATCACCTGCACAGGCTTGTCTCCTGGGTGGGACACCATGTAATGACTTCTGACTGCCACCTCCTTTGCTTCACTCCGAAAGCAGGAGCATTTAATTGGCAGAGCCACTGTCAGTGTGTCTATGCACTGGCTGCCAGGGACGGGGCAAGGGTGCACATCTGATGATTTTCATCTTCTACAGCGTAGAAGATGAAATATCCAACAATGGGATGTTACTCCGTGTAGAAAGGGGGATGGCAGTTGTCTTCTATTTATTACATCTACTGTTTAACACGTGAATAGTTGGATTTCAAACACATGTAAAAACCATATGATATACAAAAATGTGGAATGACTGCAATCAGTTTTTGTCACAGGACCTCCCCTAGGTCAGTGACTGGATTGAGGAATTGGGATGATGGTAGGGGAAGGAGCCCCTACTTGCTGTACAGATTCAGTTCATTCCCTCCACTGTTACTGAAGGAGAGAGAGATATTTGAGGATGTTGTCACCTCACACTTGTATCCATGCTCTTCACGCTGCTCTTTTGTAAAACGTCCTCTCAAAGGAAAAAGAATAGGAAACAGGGATGAAGAGAAAACATACTTATGTCTACAGAGAGCTTTTCTACCTTGTGTTAGAGTGTAGAGCAAAAAGTCATCAGATTTTTCAAGTAATTTCTCCCCTTCCCCCAAAATTCTCAGAAGGCAAGCAAAATTATTTTAATTAAATGTTTAATATGTATTTTAGCTGGCATTATTAGTAATTTTTGAGTGATTCAAATTTATAATATGATATGGATTTTAATACTCTGATAAAATTTTAATTTATTAATGACATTTTGGATAATTCTTGTGCAGAATATATTTATTCCTATTTTATAGAATCTTAAAAGGACAGGAGCATAATAAAGGGAAATAGGATGAGAATCAGAAGGATCTGAGATGCCCATTGTGATGGTGTCATTCTGTGTTGCTTTAGACAACTCATATAAAATTTTTCAGGGTTTCTTTCTGTCATCATTTATATAAGGAAGGTTTGGGGTTATTTTATCTCTGTGGACTGTCTCTGCTCGAAAATTCTATGACTCAGTTATTACTTTGTTTTCATCCAACAGCCCACGGAGCCCTCTGGGAGCTCAGAGAGTGAAGTCAGTCAGCTAACCAATAAATATTTATTGAGTGCCTACTAAGTATTGGGCTCTTTTTGGGAATATGATCTAGCTGGGAAGACATGATATGTACACAAAGCAAGATAATAATATGCAGAAGTAAAAGGTAAGTGCCAAATGAGTAGCACAGCCAAAGGCGTAAAGATGCAGAGAACGCAAGGCTTGATTGGTAACTGAGTTGACTGGTTGGACTAAAGCGGAAGATTGAAAGGCATTTTATGGAGTAGGGTTAGAGAGACAGATGAGAGATCCATTGTAGAGTGCCTTTTATAGTCTTATTACCCTGTAATTTGTGGCACTTAGTCAAAAGAAAACTGGATTTGGAATTTCAAAAATCTGGCTTCTAATTGTGGCTGTGCCACTTACTAACAGGCTTACTTGTGGCTAGTCTGAAACTGTTTCCTCTTTTTTGTCAGTATATAGAATTAGCATATACTTAGCACCCTTATATTACTAGAAGGATTAGGTTAATATGTGTTAAAGTACCTGTCCTATAGTAGACAACCAGTAGATATTCATTAAATCTAAAATTATCATTTGAGTGAAAAATCAAAGAAATAGTTCCATCATCAGATGTTTATGGGGCTGGATAGGATTATTAGCAAGACCCTTTTCATTGCTGAAGTGCCAGGTCTCTATGAATAACCTTTTTTGTTAGTTCTAGCTCTGCCAATTACAAGTCTTATAACCTTTTTGTGCCTCAAGTTTCTCATCTGTACAATAGGGATGATAACAGTTCCTACCTCATCAGGATTTTGTGATCATTAAATAGTTTAATAAATGGAAAACATTTAGAATAGTGCTCAAAAAATGTTTGTCTTCCTCCTCTAACCCTCTCCTCTCCATCCACCCTTCTCTCTCCCTTTTTTTCTTCCCCCACCTCCTCCTTCTCTCCTTCCCCTTCATCATCTTTATTGCATATATGATAACTTAATGTTGTCTCTGTATTGGAAAATGTCTAAGAAACTCTCTGTGGTCATGGTGGATTTGAGAATGAGGATTACTTGCCAGACCTGTGCTTTATGAGGATTAAACTGGCAGTGTTTCGTCAGCATCACAAGGAAACCGGGTAAGGGAGGCTGCAGTAAGGAGTCCAGGTAAGAGTTAGTGGGAGCCATAACTCAGGAAGAGAGACAGAATAGACTAGAATAGAAAACATTCATGGGGGAAACATTGGAGATTTGAATTCAGAGTTTTGACACCTAATTTTGTAGGGGAATGAGAGAGTCATCAGGCCTAGGTGACTGGGAATGTGATGATCCTAACAAGAGATGTTAGGAGAATGAGCTGATTTGGTAGGCTTCAGAAAAGCTTATTCTAGAGAAGTGAGTTTTATTTTTGAAATGCTGAGTTTTGCGTGATGATGAATCATGCAAATTCACATGTCCTGCAAATAGTTGGAACTGTAACTGTGTGGCATATTTAGCAATGAGTGGACCAGTTTAGCTGGATTGGAAGTGCATGTTAGTTAGACAGTTCACTTTCTTCAAGCTAGATTCGGTATTTAATTGATTATCCTAATTGTTTTTGAAGGCTCTGTGTGTCTCCTTCTGGGAAAGATGTCTGTCTCATAGGGAGTACATATTCCCTGTCCCGCCTACTGTGTGAGGGGGATTCCAACGACTTCATGCAGTTTGTCTATGAAACACATTTTTTTCTTCCATCTTATTTTGAGGATTGGAGATCAGGGGAAATAATGAGATATTTGAAGGTGACATAGTACTATTGTCATTTACATTTAATGTGCTCCTCGTCCATATAGCCAAGGTTCATCATTGCCCTAACTTCCTCACATATTTTGTTGACTTGCAAGTGCAGTGATACTCAGAGAGGAGCTGGCATAATAGAGTATAATACCAGTTTTTCCTTGTCTTATCAAGCCATGATATTGCTGAATAAATGAAAGTATCATATAAGAGGTGGCAATAAGATTACTGCAAAAATCCTGGGGGCAGAATAAAATTGTCTATTTAGTAAGCATAACAATTTGATGGAGCTATTTGGTGTTATGCTTCTTCCCCCTCCTTTTCTAAATCGCTTTGACCTATATTTTCAACACTATTCTCTCTATTAGCTAGAGTTATGAGGCGAGTTAGGTGTTTAATTCTACCTCTTTCAAGTACAGTAGTTCCCCTTATTTGCAGTTTCACTTTCCATGGTTTCAGTTACCCGCAGTCAACAATGGTCTGAAAAATATTAACAATTCATAAGTTTTAAATTGGGCACCGTTGTGAGCAGCATGATGAAATCTTGTGCTATCCCACTTCATCCCTCCTGGGATGTGAATCATCCTTTTGTCTAGCACATTCACACTGTGTATGCTACCTGTCCGTTAGTCACTCAATAGCCATCTTAGTTATCGGATTCACTGTCATGGCATCACAGTGCTTGGGTTCAAGTAACCCTTATTTTACTTAATAATGGCCCCAGAGTGCAAAAGTGGTGATGCTGGCATTTGGGACACACCAAAGAGAAACCCTTAAGTGCTTTCTTTAAGTGAAAAGGTGAAAGTTCTCCACTTAAGAAAAGGGAGAAATCCTATGCTGAGGTTGCTAAGATCAACAGTAAGAACAAATTTTTCCGTCACTAAAGTATGAAGACGGAAAAATTGTGCTAGTTTTGCTGTTGCACCTCCAACTGCAAAAGTTAATAGCCATGGTGCATGGTAAATGCTTAGTTAAGATGGAAAGGCATTAAATTTGTGGGTAGAAAACATGACCAGAAAATGTGTTCAGATTGATTGCAGTGTGCTGTACCAAAAAGCATTGAGACTTCTAGGAAGACTTCACCAAGGGTTCCCCTGAAATGAATGACATTGTAAGTGTTCTATTTTATTATTAGTTATTGTTGTTAACCCCTTTCTATGCCTAATTTGTAATAGGGGTGTATGTGCAGGAGGAAAACAATACATATAGAGTTCCCTACTCTCCCTGGAGTCAGGTACCCACTGGGGGTCTTGGAACATGTCTGCTGCAGATAAGGGGGACTACTCTGTACTTCTGTTGTATTTTGCTGTCTGTTAGTTTTTCTTTCAGGAGATCAAGGGTGGCAGAGATGAGGTAATGACTGTGATATGGCCCAGAGCTACCTTAGAGAGAGAATTAGCTGTTCTTGGCAGGTTGACTGTGCAGTGACATCTCTTCATCACCTACTTTTAAAACCTGCTCCGTAGGTATCTTTGGTTTTATTTCTTTTCTTCCCAAACTGAAGAGTGCTGTTGATGCTCTGTGGGACATGGCCTTTCTGAAGCAAGAGAGCTTTTTGTTGGGGCTCAGGGGTAAGCCTGTTATTTATGATGAAGTTTGGATGGATATGTGCTATGGGGTTCAAGATTTATCTTTCTACAAAGCAGTAATTTTTTCATAGAATGACTTTTTCTTTGTTTTCTTTTTCCTTTCCCCCCTCTCTTCCCTTTCTCTCTTCCTTTCCTTCTTCCTTTCTTTCCTTTCTGCCAGTCTTCTTTATGAGTCTCCTTTGGTTTCATTCTAACCATGCATCCTTTTGAGTTCTTTAGACTTAAGTCCATGTCAGTCTTCATTGTTTTCTTTTCACATCCCCCTCTCCATGAGGAAGAATGATTAGGATTCATTAAAATGCAAAGCAAAGGCAGAGTCTATTGTTCCCAAGAGTTCTTGATTTTTCATAGCTCAACTCCAGTCTCTGGAAAATGCTCTCATTAAAAGAACAGTTGTGTTTAGAACCTGTACATATTTTGAATGTTCATTACATATAAACTAAACTTACTGGGAAGTTTTGTCCTGAAGTAGGTAGTCAAAAGCAGCTACCTTTGGCTCTCAGAGCCTGGAGGAAGAATGTTCTGTCCTAAGACTTCATGTGCTTTAATACAGCACTTGATAATTGTTGATCCCCCTACCCCGCCTCCCCACCTCCCCGCCTCACTTTACTCTGGTTTCTAGAGCCTAGGTAGGGATATTGAGGCATTTGAAACTTCCTCTTTGTTTTCAATCAATCTGTCTTGCATTCTGGGAAAGTCCCTTACCACTGTGCAGATCCTCTGGTGGGGCCTCTGGTGACCATTCTGGTGACAGGACTTGTTAAACAGATAAAGGAGCAGATAAGAGTAAAAAGATTTTTTAAAAAAGATATTAGCTGTTTTAAGAATTTTATATCAGTTGAAGGAAGAAGTGGAAAAATAGGGAAAACAGCAGGAGAGAGATTTGGTAAATCTGTAAAGGATGTTGACCACCTGAGATGTGTCTAATTATTAATTATTCTGCAACAGATTCTCTGGTCTACATATGCTGCACGGTTACATAGTGAACACCCCCTGGTTGTATTTTAAGGAAAAATGGGGGGAAATCATAGTTCAGATTCATGCGAGTTCAGTCATTGGACACTGCAGCGTAGAAGACACTGGGTGGCAGAGATCAAGTGTGACCCCTTGGAGGCATCATCATACAAGCATTTGGAAGCTACCTGTTGCTCTGTAGGACTTTTTCCTAGTTTCAGGCCTGGTTGAAAACCAGTAACTTAATAAAAGCTACTTTATTGCCCATTGTCTGCAGATTCTGCTCATCTAGACTTTCACTCTCTTCTTTTACAGGCTTATTGTCAGTCTATAAAAGCCAAGTTAAACTCAAGCCTGAAATTGTCAGGTTCCTGCCTCAAAGAGCATGGATATTATAGGTCTTCATATGAACCTGTAGAGAAAGAAGGCTTTTGGGCTTTTCTTTTCTTTCCTTTTCTTTTTTGCCATTTATCATATTCCCACTTCTTTAGTATCTTTTGGGGGTGGAAAGCCCACATTTTCCATATATATGAATAAAAGTGGACCTAATATTCTGAAGAAAAGAGTTTTCCGGTCTTCCTGGCTCTCTACCTTCTTACGGAATCCCATAGTGACTTCTTCCTTGCTTGTCCTAACCTAGTTTCAAAGAAAGACATCAGCATTGTGAAGCTTCCCTGTGGTTCAGCCCCACAGTAGAACATCCCTGTATAGCTGAGAAGTCAGATGAGCCATCTGGCAGGTTAGAAATCAATATTGGAACCCTGTCAGCCGGGGATCTGCATCCCAGTACTTGCGAGAAAGCCTGTCCTTGTGGCAAAGGTACAGCCGGTCCGAAAAGGAAGTGGAGGCAGTTTTCTAGCACAAGACATGGGAGCCTTTGAGAGCCACAGGTGACAGAGGCCAAGGCTGCATGCCTGATGTCTTGTTGGATCCGTGTTCCCTCATCATAAATAGTCATGGGATGTATTTTGTGCTCAGCTTATGAAATTTGACCACAGGGCCTTGAAATTGTTACTATTATGGGGGCGGTTTATACATTTTTTTAAAAAGACTTTATTTTTAGACAGAGGGGAAGGGAGGGAGAAAGAGGAGAGGAACATCAGTGCGTGGTTGCCTCTCGTGTGCCCCTTACCGGGGACCTGGCCCACAACCCAGGCATGTGCCCTGACTGGGGAATCGAACCAGCAGCCCTTTGGTTCGCAGGCTGATGCTCAGTCCACTGAGTTACACCAACCAGGGCTGAAATTATTGTAAAGAAATTATGTGGGAAGTATATATATTTTTGTGCAGGTATGCACACATGAATAGGTACCTCTGCTAGAGATGATCTTATGAATGAATTGAGTTATTAATTATCTTTCAGCTCTTCCTTTAGCCTTGACTGAAATAGGCTGTAGAGGCATTTCTTTATGGGCTTGCTTTACTCTGAGTATGTGCTCATGTGCATGTTTGCCTTAAGGAAAATACTCTGCTTTTATAATCTCCATGGACACCTCAGTGACTGATATAAAATGTAGATTTTTTTTTAATGTAAAATGTTAAGCTCAAACAGCTAGATAGAGATCTATGAGCCAGAGCCATTGCGAGTTATCTGTTATCCTTGTTCAGATGGAGAATGAAGAGAGAGAGAGAGAGAGAGAGAGAGAGAGAGAGAGAGAGAGAGTGTGTGTGTGTGTGTATTATGGTGTTATATCCTGTGCCTGCTCTTTTGAAATACTTATCCATTTAACCCAGGTCCTTTTTTAATGAAGAAGTGTATTTCATTTAAATTAGCTCTATTGTTAGGCACCAAATCATGGAAGTCACAGAATGTATGAGTAAGTAAATGTATCTGTATTTATAGGGGAGTCTTATAAGTAAAAAATTAAGGATAATTCAAGCCAGGTTTCTCACAGTCAGAGAAGGGAGGTATAAGTATGTAAAGGAAGAAAACTAAAATGAACCCTGTAATGTTGGATTGGGATTGTAGATGTCTGTGTGAATTCATGGTATGTTGGTTCAGGTTTTCTAAGAAGCTGATGCCAAGATGCAACTAGATGTGCAAGAGATTAATTGGGGAAAACTGTTCTCACAGATCTGAGTGAGGCTGGGAGAGCCATCAGACTGCCTTAGCCCTGTGGAGAAGTAGGGAGGCAAGGAAGGAAGGTTGAATTGGAAAAAATCGAAGCTGTGGGGCAGTTGGTTCTAAGACTTTCTGCAAAGCTGACAAGGAGTCCTCGAGCCAGAGTTACCCATCAGAGGAGTCCAAGGTCTCAGCAATTGGCCTGCCTTAGTATCTCTGCTGTGCTCAGTCATTGGCTAGGAGCAGCTGGTGGGAAGCATAACCTTGGCTGAAACAGTGATGGATTTCTGAGCACAGCAGCTGGGACTGTCAGTCAGTTATGCTTCCTGCAGTCAGAACTCGGAGAGGCACGTTTTCATGACTGCTTACACATGGTTTTCAGTAGTTCTAGAAATAAATGTATAGAAATAATGATGTAAATGTGGGCAACTTAGATAAATGGTTGGTTTCAGAGCTACGGAAAACAGCAGACTGAAACATGTTATTGTACCAGAAATCAAGAAATGCTCAAAGAGTGATGGGGACATGTCCATAGGACATAGAAGCCTGCTCGACCCAATTCCTACTAGACTGTTTGGGGACAATTTCAGCTTCAAAATAAATAATGATAGTAGTGGATTATAACCCTTTGAATAAAATGAGATTCCATGAGTTTATACTGATCCAAATAAATAAATGAATAACTTGGGAGCTTGATGGCTGAAAATTACATAGTTCAAAGTGTTTTCTTTCAAAACACCTATTAATTATAAAGAGGAAGAAGAGTAGCCTTACAGTGAAGAAGTGGTCAAAGTGGACATGAATGGTAAATTATACATCATTTCATAGGGGGCTAAGGGAACAATACGGCATCTCTTCAGTGGTGTTCCTGCCAAAGATGCATAACTTGCGTCGCATTACAGTGGAACATCAGACAAACCAAAATAACTGGACCATACTCTTCAAAGTGTCAAGAAAGACTGAGGAAGGGAAGAAGAGAAAAAGACAGACCAAGGGAGTGTTCCAGGTCAAGGAAATATGAAAACTAAATGTAACACCTGATTCTGGACTAAATCCTCTTTTTCCTAAGTATTTTATTGCAATTGGCAAAATTTGAGTAGGGTTTATGGATGGTAGTAAGGTGTCCATGTTGATATCCTGGTTCTATTCATTGGCTTTTTATTACATAGGAAAATATCCTGGTTTGTAGGAAATGCACACGAAAGTACTTGGGGGTGATGGTATGTACCAGGTTGGCTACTTACTTTCAAATGGCTCAAAGATGGAGGACACGGGCTCCAATTTTTCTCAAAATTTAGATTGTTCCAAAATTACACACACACACACACACACACACACACACACACACACTCAGTTAAGTAATCTATGTAATTTTAGACAATTATCTGATGTATCAATATATTGTTCGCTGCTTCCAGTCTTGGGGTAGGGGTTTAAGAATGGACAAGGCTGACAAAAATGTGGTAAGGCAATTATAATCTACTGTAAATTAAATCTATTTAAAGAATTGTATTCTCGTGTATGGGCATAGAACACCTTTTCTCCATGTTGGCAGAATATTAGAACTTGATAGTTTCAAAGCTACTTTATTATCGGAAAGTATGTGCTCATTAAACACCCTGCTTGCTGTGGAAATGAGGGGGAGGTGAAGGTTTCAGCTGCTTGAGATCTTTTAAGAAAGCCTGTATGTGAGACTTATGTTGGTTGTGTTTATATCAAGAATATCTGGTCATGTCTAATGGAAACTGTTCACTTTTAACAGAACCTAAATTTCTCTCTTAGTTTGGAGAAGCAGTTCAATTCCAGCAGTAACTCTCTTTGTGTTTCTAGCTCATAGAGAGATGACTTCCTGTTCGACTTCCAAAGCTGTTAGTGCCCTTTTTGTATGCTGATTGTGAATTATCCATTCGAGGCAGACATGTGTAATTGGAGTAGAATTACTGATACACTCAAGAAAGCAGAACTTTTGAATTTGTCTAAAGCAGCATAATGTCATGGCATGTAATTTAATGTTCTCTTTTCTTACTGGGCAAACGATCAACATACCAGTGTTGGCTTCTGAGCCATCTTTGGCCCAGGGGGAAATCTCCTGACCTTTCATTAGCAGCCAAAAGAAATGAATGAGAGAGTCAAGTACATGGATCTAGGCTAATTCCATTTTCTGTCTCCCTTTCATTCTGTTTAAATTCAAGTCTTAGATAATGGAGAGGAGAAAGACAAAAGCTGGTAAGGCATACTTAGAAAGCTTTTGTCCTTAATTCTATTCTCGGCAAGCTTGGCTAATATATGCTTAGGATAATAAATAATGTTCCGGTGCTGTATTTCCAAAATGATTAAATGTTTTTCTGATATTTCAGAGAGTAGCTCAAAATTTTCTGGATGTATTAAAACAAAATTATAAGAATGTGCTGTGATTTTGCCACACTGAAAAAATTATTTACCCTAATGAGCTAAACTATTTCATCCAGAAAATATTTACTGTCTGCTTTATGGCAAGTGTGGTGCTGGTCCCTGAGGTGCACAGTGAGAACGAGGCGGCCCTTGCCCTCTCAGCCCTCATAATGAGAACGGAAGATAGACACTGAGGGAGTTATCACTGGGGAACCGCACCAAGAAGAAAATACATGTGATGTGATTCTCACATGCCCGACTCAAAGTAAATACCCGGTAATGATGGTCGTTGTTATTATTTCATGTGTTTTTACTCTCCTTACTGCTAAGCACCAGCGCCACAACTGTTCCTCCAGGAGAAATCTGTAATTAGGGATACGAAGCTAAGAGCATAGGGCTTACGCTCTAAGCTTCAGAGAGGAAGGAGCAGAGGTTAGTGGGCAGGGTGTGGAGTTGGGAATCTGGGGCCTTACCTGGTGTGTGGACATTTGCTGGTAGGATAGCGAGGGCAGCACCATGAAGGGATAGGGAATGATGGTGCCCCGGGTTCTCTGCTGCCCACACAGGTACTCGGGAGTTCTGTGAATTGATTTGAGCAGCATTAACAGGAGTGGATCATTAACTAGTTGTGCTGTTTTGCTTCATATTCTCTAGTTTTTCAGATAGAAGCTTGTTTGTGTGAATTTTTTTCTTTCCTGCTTTGTCATTCCAGCTTTATCCTCCAGACCCCATGTATTGGCTTTAAAATGTCAATGCTCAGTAATTCAAAATGCAGTAACAAATATGTCTTTGTTCTTCTGGCATTTCAAATTGCTCAGACATCTCAGCCTGTCACAAGTGGAGTTGTCCCCCTGTCTTCTCTCTGGCTCCTTGGTGGGTAGAGCCTCTCTCTCCTGCCCTGTTGGGGTTTCATGGTGACACCCTTAGTTAAATTCTCACCATACAGCAACATCTGCTGACTTGGGGTTGTTGGCATTCTTCATGCTGCCAAACCAACTCTGTGATAATGACAGCGTTTGCCAGCATGCTTATGCGGTGACTCAGGAGACAGGGTGGCCAGCAAAGCAGCCTCTTTGTGGGAGTGGATTTTGAGAAGTGCTAATTCCGTGGCGGCTTGGAGATATTAATATCGTGCTGGCAGTGGATAAACAGGCAGCAGAGGGGCACATAATGAGAAGAGAATCAGCCACAGCATCTTTTCTTCCTTTCCCTTCCTGCACATGTTGTTTTGTTTCCTCGACTTTTAAAAAAGTAAGTCCTTGGGTTTTGATGAAGAGAACCCTTGCTTAAGTGGCGTAAATGTGCACATGAAGTGGTTAGTTCAGCTGCCAGCATCTCCAAAGTCTGAGTCTCTAAGAACACCAGTGTGTTAAGGGTTAACCACAATTCCAAACAACACTAATCATAGCATATGGTACAGTAGCCTATTGCTTAGCATACCCCCTCCCTAAAGGGCAGCTCACCAGATGGTTTGAGCAGGGACTTTCATGTAATTATGACAGACACAAAGAAAGACATAACCACCACTCTCCCCCAGTAATACCATGCCTCTTACATTCCAATACTCGCTACAGGTGATTTTTGAAAATTTGTTTTTGCGGTTTGATTGCTTTGCATCAAGATCCCTTCCCAGGATGGGGCGTAACCATGCAGATATGCGACATTAGTTGTCTGAGAGTCATGTCCAATGCATTTTTCTCTAGTTAGATGTAGGTCACTTATAGTGGAACCTCTCTCTCCCTCTGGTGAAAGAAAGAAGATTCAACACAATTGAGAATGGACTGAAGAAGGATTCTAATTTGTATATTCTGTAGTCCTGAAAGGACTCTTAGAGTATTACTCCGGAGCTTGTCATCTCAGATTTTATTTGTTCCTCCATTTTATGCCATTTTTCATAGAGAACTTTTATTCTACCACAGTACCTCTCCCCACTCACCCCCATAAACCCCCAATAATTCATAGCCTTACCGTCTGCACTCCCCCTTGGGTGGAAGAGCTACAGTCAGGAATTCTGATGATAAGAGGAGGATGCCAAGTGTTATGTTAAACCAATGTTTCTAAGACTGCCAAACTGGAACAAAACATTTTCTAGTTATAGTATGGGCTAGAAAGGAAATTTTAAGAAATTTGGGTCATGCTTTTATTTGTTTTTCTTTTGTTGTTTTGTTTTTTTTTTTTCAATCTATATATCTGATGTTTTAGAGCAGACTTTTCTTGAGGGTAGTGGCCTGTTTATAACATTCTGTAAATAGCCTGGCCTAATGTGTGCGTCTTATGGATATTTTCTGCAAGTTTTTATGAATAGATTGATATAACATTTGACTGTGCTAGACAAAAAAAATGCTGAGCTCGGGAACTTTGTTATTCTATCTTTTATTTGGATCTCTAGCTTAGCAACTCATTGCTCTTAAAGTCCTCAGCCTCTCCCTTCCTCTGCCGGGAGGCGTTAAGACCTCCAGGTGCTAATTGTTATTATTTCTGTTGACTGAGTCCCATATGCACCTCTAGTGCTCACTGACCTATCTTTTCTGTTGCAGAAACATTGCTGAGGCCCTCGTCAGCAAAGGCCTAGCCACGGTGATCAGATACCGGCAGGATGATGATCAGAGATCCTCTCACTATGATGAGCTGCTGGCTGCAGAGGCCAGGTGAGATGAGTAATTATTAAAGGAAACCATTGGGATCCACGACCCCACTCCCCCCCCCCCCCCCCCCCCCCCCC
>PVJD01001601.1:0-210122 GCA_004026545.1 Mormoops blainvillei | reverse complement strand
CAGAGATGATCTTTCTATGTAGATGAAGTACTGTATAAGGTGCCCTGGTCATCACTGCTCATCACTCCCTGGGACTAACAGTGAAGCCCTGCTTCCGTGCGCAGGACATTTGCCTGTGGTTCTTACCTCCAGAGACCTCTGCTCCCCAGCCCTCCCATTTATTACCTCTGGACCTTTTGTCATGTACAAAGGAAATGAAAACATTTATTAGGAAATGAGTTCTGCTTTCACACTTCTGACAGCTGGCAGGAGGGCATTGTGAGAAGCCCTGTGACATTTTACTTTTGTCCTTTATCCCTGTGGCTGGTTGCCCCAAGGACGTGTATTCTGCTCAGCAATATTTCTCACCAGCGACATTCCTCAAGGCTTTTACTCACTGAGACGCCTGTCATTGGGTGGTGCAGGTAGTTGAGTGATTTCCAGACTTCCCAGGAAGCGGAGCAAGGACTAAGCTACTATTGCTGAACCGACTTGGAGAGCTCAGCAGACTGCTCGGACTTGACCAAATATATCTTTTGTTGCAAAGTGACTGCAGGTGCTTGCCTCGCTCAGCCATTTTTCTGCCACCTAGTGCTTATTTAGTTTTAGGAGTTTGGTTATGCTCTGTAGTTAGAGGAGGAATGAGTTTGGGCACGTTGTTAATGTATACTTCAGACTTTGTCATTGAGATCACTTCTCTTGCTCTTTGGCCCAGAACATTGCCCTGCTATGTGACATTTACCTCTCACACCATGTCACATCCTGATGGATAGAGCATCTGTACAATGTCACACAGAATGTCAGCTGAGAAATCAGTCTGTTAGGCAGCTGCAGCTCTTTTGATTCTTTCTTGTGGACTTTTCCCAGTGGACTCTTTTGTTTAGGACCTAATTCTTGAGCGCAGAGAGTTCGTTGAAAATACCTTTCTTTGGTTGTTTAAAGCTCATTAATGGTCAGTATAAAATAATATGGTGGGGAGTCCGTTAATGGTGTTTCTCTAATCCTTTTTCTCACTTCCTCATTTTTCTCTCCCTGCCTGTGTTATCACTAAGTCAACTGGGCTGAAAGAACCCATCGTGGGAAATGTGGCTTCACATCTCTTAAGTACTATTTGATGATCTAGTTACTGTAGGGAAATGGACAATGATTAGACCATACTTAAGGTGGATGGGGGAGGGGGTTGGATCGTTCAGCCTGATGTGGCGGTAACTTGAAAAATAGGCTGTGCATTCCCAGAGGAGCAGGAGCACTTAGCAATACGATGGGATCTAGAGTCCTGTTTTCTGCTGTGGGTTCACTCTGCCACTAGTGAATATTTAATTGTGACCAGTAGGTAAGCATGAAAATAATTTACATAGCCGCTCTGAAAAGGGAGGCTGCAGTAAGCTCTTACTATGCTGTTGGAAGAAGCTATGTTGTGTACTGATGTTTAATGAGTATGCATAGATAGTGAAATTTTTTAAGTTTTAGGTTTTTAGAAGAGAACAGCCTCTTTAGTACTCATTTCCAGCTGAAGGAATGTACAGTAACAAGATGCTTGCCTGCTAAAGCAGCGAGCTGCCTGGAGATAATTGTGTTGAGCCATCGCTTTCAGACTGATGGTGAAAAAACTGGCTTCAGGGTCACTGCTCTGTTGCAGGTTGAGTAAACGGAGTGAAATTGACTACTTCCGCAAGCCTGTGAGGCACTGCTCTGAGGCAGTACAGACCTCATAAAGATTTAGAAGAAATGGCCGGCATGAACTGTGAGTTTTCGTTTGCAGCAGTGTCATCAGTGAGCCTCAGGATAGCAGCCCAGTGCCATCTTCTAGATGCTAACCCCCCGCAAGATGAATTAAGATCTGAGAAAGACTGGAATACCTGCCAGAATGGATTGCTGGTTTTGTAGCCATTAAAAAATGTTTTCCGTGTAGAATAATCCCCCTCCCCCAATTTTAAATGATAAAGTTGGCCTCACTTCAAGACTACGTATTTTCTGACGCTCTGCTTTATTTTGGCTTGCCCACTGTTTAAAGTGCTCCATTCCCCATAACGCCCTCCTCATGTTCCCTTAGCAGTCTTACTTCTGTCACATTACAGCATGTCAAAGCTCTTTTTACATGCTTCTTCTGCCCCTTATCCTGCCTGTTTATTGAATATTATGGGAGTTTAGGGTTGTTTTCCCCAAGATAGATTGGCTGTATTTTTTTCCAGTTGAACTCTGCCTTGTAATTTTATGCTCCTGTCAATGGACTTCCTCTGTCTCCCAGTTTAGTGTCCTCTGTAGATCTCATTAACAAGTTGTTTCTGCCTTCCTACGCCCTGAGTAGAACCCCTAGACAAGAATGGCTTTGGTGTTGACCCCAAGTCTCTCACTGCATGGACTGTCACTTAACTGTCTTTTGTTTGTCATCCTTTAGCCAGTTTTTAATCTTGAGCGATTGCGTATTGAACCAAGCCAATCTGAATTAATTTCCGAAGTAAAATTTCTTGAGATACTGTGTCCAGTGCTTTAGCAAAGGCCAAATTAATGACATCTGCTGTGTTCATATCATTCATTTTGGTAAATAATAAGTTGTCCTTTAGGCCTTCCCCACAAGGGTGTTGATTCCAGCCATTTCTTTGTCTCTGATCCCTGGATCTCTGTTTATCACGAGTGATATCAGGGTGGTGCACAGTGCTCCTCCCTTGACTTCACTTGCCAGAGCACTGCCTGGCCATTAATCCTTTTAGAGAAACATCGTAAGCTTTGGGAGGAGGGAAGCCATTAACTTGCCTGACTTACCAGGTCAGTGGCCCTGCCTGCCCAGGAGCTCATGAGCCTTCTCAGGGCTCTGCGGCCGCTGCTCCCTCTGCAAAGTGGGTCTGACCTGCCAGCTTTTCTCAGGTCACCTGATGGAAGCTCAGGGGGGTGTTGCATTATGCACCTGTTGGGAGACCGGGTGAGACAGAAGAGGAAGAATACCCATTTGCAGTTTGCCTACTGCTTCCAAGCATATTCACCTCCGAAAACACGCTCATACCACTTCAGCAGCTCAGTCCAGTTTGCCAGTCCTTCCAGGCTCCTTCATGCAGATGCCTGTCTGCTCTTGGGAAACCCTCAGTATGCCTCAAATACATGGCACATCTAGAGCCTAAAAACCTAATCTTTTTTGTTCCAAGGATAAATAAACCCCTAATTCCCAACATACAGACCTTCTTTTCTAGTTCAGTTGTCTACCATCGGCTGCCTCCTCTCTTATTACCTTGTGTCCTGGCAAGATAAGGTTTTGGCATTTTTGTATGTACTCTCAGACCTTGCTCTCTTCTGGTCTTCATTGAAAAGCCCTTGATTTTGTCTGTGGTTCTGAGAGGTTTAGTGTGTGTTGTTGTTGTTGTTATTCTTCTTCTTCTTCTTTTTAAGATTTTATTTATTTCATTTTTAGACAGAGAGGAAGGGAGGGAGAAAGAGAAGGAGAGAAACATCAATGTGTGGTTGCCTCTCACGCACCCCCTACTGGGGACCTGGCCCACAACCCGGGCATGTGTCCTGACTGGGGAATCGAACCAGTGACCCTTTGGTTTTCAGGCTGACACTCAATCCACTGAGCTACACCAGCCAGGGCGTGTTCTTATTTTTAGCAAAAAGAATTTAGCAGCTAATCCACACTTCTTGGTGACACTCCTGAATTGGTTCTTCTTTTTAGGGACATCATATGGGCTCCTTTAGGGAGTGTGACACATTCTTTTATGCTCCATCCTAATTTTTCATTCCCCATATTGACTTTCCAACATTCCCAGTTCTCGGTTAACCTCAGTATGTCTCAGTCTACTGGCCTGCTGCATTTCCGAATCTCGATGAGTGGTCTAAACTTAAGACGGGGCTTTTGACTCCTTCCGAGAATCACTCATATCCTTCTGAGGGATTTCAAGATAGAGTCATTTTCAAGGCCCTTCTTATTTTCCAAGGTGTTTATATACTCTGTCCTATATATTTGGTATAACACATCCAGTATGATTTTAAACAGGCTAGAATGTGAATTTCCTTTAGTGTTCTAGGGCTTTAGTGTCCAAGTGGGCTTGTGTTGGGCTTGTCAGGGACACTGAGGATGAGCTGGTGACGCTGGGAATAAGATCAAAGCCTGCTGTGTGCCTTGTTTTCCTTGGACGTCCCTACCTGGAGAAAATTACCTGTTGTGTTCTTCAAAAGCTACCAATAGCTGTATTTTAAAATGTAATACTTTTAAGTTTTCCTAGAAACTGTTAGCCTTGGTGGCTCATTGCAGGAAAACACAGAAGTTGGGACTTTATTTCTTTAAGGCACCTCTTAATTCCAAGGTTTTGTGATATTGAGAGAGGATATATATATTCAGAAAAGAAAGTGATGCCCCTGCTTGACTGTGGGAAAGCAGTTGTTTTGAACAGTCTAGTGTCCTAGCCAATTTAAATGAATTTAAAGTCATTCTGGACATACATAATGAGCTTCGGGTTATCTTGGGAGAAAAGGACAGGCTCTCTCTTATCTTTTCATGTGTTTTCTATTTCTTGCCCAGCACACTGCAGATTAAGAGAGCTGTGGTATTGTCCTTTGTCTCTGAGAAGCAAGCATGAGCCTGCCCCTTTTTCAGCTCTGCCTTTGCTCCCTCTCTTCCCAGGCCCCACGTGGACTGTATTCTGATTGAGCAACCCTGAAACATTTCCTTTTTAAAAAAATAAAAACCACCAACTAGTGCCCCTGCCTTACTGACTTCTGCATTTCCAGCCTCCAAACCCCCTCAGCACCAGTCATTGATTAAAGTCCTATCAAACTCTTTTAAGTAAGAGTCTCTCTTGGTGATGTAATTACCTAGGGCCATGATGGGCCTACCAGTTTCCAAGCATTTGTAGCAGTGACTTGTAAATGTATGTTGTATTTGTACTGAAGTGCTTTCAGTACTACTGGGAAAGAAGTGTTCTTGGCCTCCCATTTTTTTCTGATTTACAGAAATTTTTCATCTTTTTCCTGATTTATGGAAGTTTTTCCCTAAAAATTTCAGTAAGAGGGAAAAAAAATAGCTTATGCTTAAAAAATACAAAACTGTTTTTTGTTTTGTGTTTTAAAGATCTTATTCATTTTCAGGGAGGAGGAAGGGAGGGAAAAAGAGAGGGAGAAAAACGTCACCATGTGCAAGAGAAATATCAATCAGCTATCTGTCGCACACCCCCTACTGGGGATCTGGCCCACACCCCAGGCATGTATCCTGACAGGGAATCGAACTGGCGACCCTTTAGGTTCACAGGCTGGCACTCAGTCCACTGAGCCACACCACTCAGGGCACAAAACTTTTTGATAAAGTCCTTCCTCTCTGCATCTTTAATTAAACTGGTGTGGAAGAACTCAGCACTACTAGTTTGACACAGTACTGATTTGTTAAATATTCTAATAAGAAGCTAGTTTCATCTGCATACCAATCCAGTGAGAAAATTGGTGTTGAATTTGAGTGTGTGTTTAAAATTTTAAAACTAATATATCCTATCACAGGGTGTAGATTATATGAGTTAACCGGTTCTCCAAGAAAACAAATCATTCCTCTATTGGGAACAGTTGGTCAGGGCTAGTTTATTTTGCATGTGATAGCTTTGCATTCATTTCTTTTCTTTATTCTCATTTTTGTGAGTGTATCCTGGGGCCCAGGCATTGGGGATGATAGTAGTGAAGAAAAAAGGTAATAGACTCAAGCCTTACAAAGCATGCAATCTCACAGGGACAGACTTTAAATAACTTTAACAGTGCCTCTAGATATTGCTATTTTTCCTATTTCTTTTCTTTTCTTACCTGTTTTCTTAGTCCCTCCTCTTTTCTCACTCAGTTTTATTAACACTGCCTGCCGTGTATCTTTTTTATTCCATCTCTCATTTCTATTAAGTTTTCCCATGAGAGCATCTCCTTGAAATTCATCTCTTCTATCCAGCTTCTGTTCTTATCTTCTCAATAGTTTAATGACACAGCTTTAAATAAACCACGATTTCTCACTTTCAATCTAATGACCTCAACAAGTGAAATTTCTTTTTGTGTAACACTAGATCTTACTGAATACAGTTAAAAACAGAGCTTCGATTTGGAGTTTTTCCCTTTCGTTCTCTTGTAATTGTAGATTTCTGCAACACCAGAATACAGCGGGATTTTTGACCCAAGCTTCATAGAAAGCTGGAATTGGGTGAATTACCTTCTGCCCTCTTCACACAACTGCATTACATCATGCCAGTGCAGGTTGGAAACCAGCGCAGAGGAAGGAGGCCATTCTTTCTCTTCAGTATGCCGATGGCTTCCTTTCTTCTTTAACCTTGGAAGTGCACACCCCACTACATTTTGGGCTTGCAGTTAGGTTTCACGGTCAGGAGGTTGCTAATGGGTTACAGCACATGTCAGTGTGGGGTTTTTCACTGTTGGGGAATAGGGTAGATCAGCTATTGCAAGAGCCTGTGATAACAGGAAAATACATTAAAAGAGCTGGTGTGGGGAAGTGATTGGGCGACACAGCTGAGTGTGGGGAAATTTAGCTTTTCCCTTTCTTCAGAAAAGATGATGCACTCAACATCCAAATAGCAGTAATCAATCTGCATTTAAGGCAGCACAAATGGCCACTTCTGGAGCGCTGTATAATATCTCCATTTCCAAATAGTTTTCTCCTTCAGGATATTAAGAGGATCTGTTCACTCTTCATCCTATCCTTCCCTTCCTACCCCTAGTTCCTCTGATAGAACGCAAGCTGTGAGACTTACCTTGGTGACCAGCGTGAGGGATTTGGGATAAAGTTGAAACCCTTTATACTTTTCTTCTGTTTTGAATACAGAGCTGTGGATTGTTCTCCCCGGTCATGGTCAAATAATGAACTTGTAGTAAGAAATAGCCCTCCTTGCCTGATCTTTTCTGTAATCATTGATTTGCACTTGTTAGTATTCCTTCAGAGGAGATCATTCTAGAGGAACAGTCCTAGCTGATGTGGTTTGTCTGTCTCCCTCCCTGCCCCCATCCCAGTTCAACTCTGACCATTTATCTGTCCAGAGCCCCTCATCTGTTCTCTTTCGTCTCACTGTTCTCTTGGCTAAATAGCTCTTGCTCCTTTCACACATCTCCTAAATATTTGACATTTCAATATGTATTTCAAAATATATTTGAAGATTATCATACTGGGAATAATAATTTTAATCCAAAATAGTTTGTAACAATGGAGTGATAACACTTGACCCTTGACTCTTTTGAAAGCCTTATAACTTGACTCTCTAAACCAGTCGTTCTCAAAATATTGTCCCCAGACCAGCAACAGTATTGGCACTTGGATACTTGTTAAAAGTGTGAATTCTAAGGTTCCTTTAAAACTCCCCCCACTCCAGACCTACTGAGTCAGAAACTCTGGAGTTGAGTCCCAGCAATCGCTTAAAACATCATTCAGGTGATCCCAATGCACACTGAGATCGAAGGACCACTGCACTAAACTGTCATTCCTAGGAGACCAGTGTAAAACACATCAACATATGTGTTCGTTTGACAGATTAATAACCTTATTGCAATTAGAATTATAATCATGGTTGTAAGTAACAGAGTAAGGCATGGAATGAACAGGCTTTGGATTTCTTTGCATGTCTCTGTCCTCGTAGTGCCTTCCCTGTGGTCACAGCCATCGTAGTTCCCCACCAACTCAGTCAAACAGCTCTTTATCCCTTATGACTCTTTTATCTCTGTCCCCTTCCTCATACTCTGCATTTACAGCTTTTTAATTTGATTCCTTTTGAGTAGCCTTCACCAGCTCTTGGCTAATTTAATGTGAAATCATCTTGAGGGTTGCTGCACTTGCCTGATTTGGTCCACCCGCAGTGTGACGTGGCTGAGTGGGTCAGAGGGCTGCGTCTCTAGCACAGATGTCCCTATCCTACTTTGCCCTAAGCCTTGGAAATCTCTCAGGGGGACTATAGTTTGAATAATTAATCACTGATACATCAATGCATAAACAGAATTTTATAGCTACTGGTGAAGGGGAAATCCACTTCATAGCTTTCTTTCATTTGCAGGATTCTTTGCATCTGAATTTCTTATAAACTCTCTCATGCATTTCTGTTTTATCCTAAGCTGCCCCTGACTCCCCACTCCAGCTTTAGGCCCAGAAGTTAATATGTATTACTTCCCATTCCTTTGCCTCTGCACCAAGTTCAGGGATCCAAATTTCTAGTGGCTGTCAATGAATCTTTTCCAGCAGATCCCAGTAAATGTAGCTCACATTGGAAAAACCATTTCCAAACAGTAAGTCAGTTGCTTTTCACTCAGTCAGAAGACACATTAACATTTTCTCTGATTTGTTCATGTTACAGTAACAAATATATTATCAGGTGCATTGGGGATAAAAACAAAAATACACATTCTATGGGGATTTGGAGGAGCAAGTAAATACTGCAAATATAATTGTGTGAGAATGGAGATAAAAGTGGGTGTCTGGAATGCATGGGGAAGGAGCACCTAAATCAAAAACTTAACCACAAATAGAACCCATGAGGCAAGCAGTGTTCTGTCTACCTGGAAACGGAAAACAATAGTGCTTCACTGTCCTATGACACAGCAGTTACACTTCTATGAAATAATCCTAAGAAAGAAATAGCAGGATACGCAATAGTTTATTTAAAAGTTATTCTTTATGGCATTACTTATAATACTAGAAGTATTATATTTACATAAACATGTAGAAGCAGCCAGTTGATTAAATTATGGAACTTGGATCCATATGATGGCTTTATGTGCAGCTATTAAAAATGATGTAAAAAGTTATTGTTCCTGATCAGGGGAAGAGACTGCAAAACTTTTCCCACATTTTTCTTGAAGTATAAGTTTGTGGGCCTATGTGTATAAGCACTTAGAAATTATGTTAATGATACCTTTATCTTGGAATAGAATTAATGAATCATTGTAATACCAAATTTTTTTCTGATGACCATTTTGGCCTTTTTGATCAAGACATTGAGAAATTATAAAACCAGGGTCATCAAGGCACTTTTAAGCTATCGTTGCATCTGATCTCACCGTTTGAGGCTTTGCCCTCTCAAGACGACTTTGGACTGATATTGACCATTTCTGCCCAGACTGGTAGTGCTGTGGTCCTAATCAGGAGCGCACTGACTTCATTTGTTTGTGTGTCCCATCAGCCTGGCACTGTGATGTCTTTTCTGTGGTGGTTCTCTGCCACAGCTCACAGTTTCTCCTCCTCTCTCTGCTAAGTACTGCAGACCTGTTGTCATACCTGGCACAATAGCATGGGTCTTCATTTCTTTTTATATTAATTTTAGATGAAATGATGTTACTTGCTTCACTGCCTTATAATACCTACTGAGTCATTAGTCTGCCCACCTCTCCTTGGCTGTAGGACTCACTTTCCTCATTTCCAGTCTGCGTATGCCATCTTTTCTACCTTCTTATCAGTAATTCTGATTTCGTTAAAAATGCAGCCACATAATCTCAGTGTTCCCACCTAACCATTCTGCACCTGTACCTGCTCTGTATCTTATTTTCTGAGTGTCAGGACCCTGTTACTCCCTCCAGCTGGCAAGGAACCAGCAGGGAGGCCAAAGGAATTGTTTATTGGTGCCATGTTTCATTGATACCTGTATTTGGTCCACTGAAACACTGTGTTCATCAGTGTGACCTGAAACGCCATGAGAGGTGCTCTAGAAGTTTAGCAAGTTATTCACTCTTTGTTCTGCTTTTTAACCTCTCCTGTATTGTTTAGTAGGAGTTTCATACAATCCTGCCACTTGGTTGTTTTATTGTTTATTGTTTATGGTGGTCAGAGCTTTGCTCCCACCCACTGCCATTTAGATTGTTGCCTGTTTCTCTAGTTCTAGGAGACTTGCTGAGGGTAATGTGATGCTTTTGTCCTACGTGCACCTCTGCTTCTGTTCAGAGAGCCAAGGTCTTCTGCCCTGTACCCTTCCAAGTAAAACCAATATGCCTAAAAACTGAAGCACGCATCCTGACACTGTGCGTCCGGAAGAGCCAGCAAGCCTCACTCTTCTGCCCTTCGGTCACTTTGGCCTTATCCATGTCTCCAACTTGAGACAGTTTCAGCATTCTGCATTAGTCAGTCACCAGTCATTTGTTCAGCTTTACTAGGCACACAATAACTGAACTAGATGGCCCTGGGTTTATATAACTATGTGAACAGCTCTGTGTTAAATACAATAGCAAATATTAAGGGCAGAATCCTAACCCTCAGAAGGCCCGAATTCTAGCCGTAGAAATAAAGATTAACACATCATGCACTTTGAAAGTAATATATTGCAGTTTATAATTATATGCTGAATTCATCCTCCCCCACCCCCATATGTATATTTATATCATTCCACTACTGTTTCAAAGTCATGCGTAAATACTCCCAGCAGACAAACTGCAGCTTACTTAGGATCTCTGGTAAAGAATTCCTGATGTGATAACTGACTCTTTTTTATTCTATACTTTGAGCCTGGAAGGACACACATAATGAATAACTTTCATTTAAAGAGGTGGAGAAATGGGCCTAATTGGATTAGAAGGAGTAACTTAGAAACCATGTGAAGATATCAGCTGGGGCCGCATGGTGTAGAGGTCCAAGAAAGCCAAGCATTAAAATTTCCACTTGCCGTCACAGGCTGGTGGTCTTTGTTTTAGGTGGAAGTAGGGGAGCAAACTGGATTTTTGTGAGAACACAATGTTGAATCAAAGTAGTGTGCAGTATCGTAAGGGATTGGTTGAATTTAGTTAAAATATTCTTGATGTTATCTTGGAATGAATTGATGAGGGTCTGGACTAACAGTTACAAAAGGGTCAAGTGAGCACAATTAGTAAGGAAGAAAGTATTGGATGTAGGCAATGGAGCAGAAACAGAGTTAGGAACATTTTGGTTTCTAGTTACCAAGAAAGTATTGTTTAAGGGAAATTATGGAATCAGGAGCTTCTGATAACTTTCAGCTCTGTAGCTTCCCCTGCCACATCATTTCCCTGCTAATTCTCTGTCATATGCCATTTCTGCTTTCCATCACTTTATTTTTCTTTATGTATGAAAGTATTTCCTTTTGTGAAACTGTTGGACACTCCTATTCCCCAGAAAAATTCACATATATAATTGTATCATTTTAGGATTCATAGATACTTTCAGCATTCTAAGTGTGAAGCTCACTTATGGCCCCAGGTTAAGAATTCCTGATGTGACAGCTATTTTATGGTTGACATTAGGTTGCATCTAACCATAGATCCTTTGACTTTCTTTTAATCTCACAAGGATATTTGTTCAGAATGACAACCCGCCATCATTGAATTGAGATTAAGACTATAGTCTGTTGGCCTGTTGCTACAATATGAACTGTTATGAGTCAGTGGTGCCTTGGAGAGGGTTGGTCTGTAGGTTTTCCTGTCTGAATAAGGAACCCCAGGACCTAAGAGCAAACTCTGTTTCATTGCATAAAGCATGCTGACATTCTCATCCTGTTGTGCGAAGGCAGTGGGGGTAATCTTGTTTAACAGTTAATGGTTTTATTATCTCGTGGGGAGACAGTAGCATCTCCTGTGTAGGAATTTTAAACTTTGCTGTGTAAAGGAAGAAGAGTGTTTCTTGCGATTGGAATGAAATTCTGCTCCCACACTGTAGCTTCTGAAATCTTCTAGAAGCAACCTAGAAAGCTGGGTTTTAATTTCTCTTCTGACCTTTACCCCTTTGTATGAATGTGCATGTATGCTCCCTTTTCCTGGCTGGTGATGATTTCTGTCTATTGTTGACACCGCCGGTCTTTGCCGTCTTTGCACTGCTGCTTCCTGGAGACTAAAGGTTCTGAGAGGAGCAGGCTGTGTTCTGCCCCACTGCCTCCTTTCTGCTGGCTGGCCTGAGCACCAGCCTGCCTTTGTGAGAAAGCAGCTATTAAGCAGACACAGCAGGAGAAGTTTAGAAGTCAGGAGTTTCATTCCTTGCCTAATGAAAAGGGATGTTGAGCTGTGGTTGCAGCCTGCAGGGAGAGGGAATGTGGGGAGGGGTGTTGGTGTTTGCTTTGTGGAGCAGGTTATCAGCGAGCAAACTTGGTAGCTGACTGCCCTCCCATGTCTCAAAGACAGAGCTCCCCAAATCTGTCCCACAGAAACCAGGTTACGTAAGGTGCAACGGGGAGCCCCACTGAGTAGTAGTGACAAGGCAGCAGAACCTGGATCTCGCCTTTACCATCTATACTACTCTTAGGAGGCGGTCATGTCCTGCAGCCTTACAGTCCAGGAACAAAGATGCATACTGCAATGTATTCCCTTTGGCAAAGAACGGGGGGCAGGCCTGCCACTCTTGGTGTTTACTCTTTCTTCTTTGAGATACACGCATGAATTTCTATGCTAGGCACTTCCCCCAGCTACCGTCTTCAGGAAGAGCTCTTGCTGTGGCATTATTAGCCTTGTGTCAGGCTGAGAGAGGTGTTCTGGGGATGACTCACCCAGGTCATTTCTGCAGCAGTGTGGGAACATGAACTAAAGCAACCCTGGCACAGGGAAGGAGACCCAAACTGAATTATATACCATTTAGCTCGTTTCTCGGAGAGCCCTCACATTTTGCAGCCTGAGTCCAGTGTTCCACTTACTCTTTAGAGCGCTCCATAGGTGGGCATTATTTCTACTTAGTGTTTATGAATTATTAACTTTTAATTTTGCCTCTATTTTGTTAGCAGCACTGAGAACTGTTTCTCAGTTTATATATATTATGATACTGCTCTCTTGCTGCCTCTTGAGTGTACCTGAAATTGATTTAATTTAGCAATCATAGGTATGGAAAGATAAAGTCTTTGAAGGTTTTTCCAAAATTAATACCTGAATGTAAATAAATGTCTGATAATATCCTTTTTAGGAACAAGTAGATCATAAAGTTGTTTTAAGACTTAATTGTAAAGAATTCTGGTTTGTTTGTTTTAAAAATGTCTTATGCACACTATTACCCATGGTTTTTGATTTGAGGCATTTTTTTTTTTTCCCTTGGATAGCATGCTTAATCTTTTTGGTTAAGTCCTAGATTTCTGCGTATAGCCCAGAGCTACTTTGGGGTCACAGAAAGAAAGCAGAATTTTAATTTATCACTTTACTTCCTTTGCCTCCAGAACCTCCGTTTCCTAACTTACTGCTCAGGCCCAGTTCTTTTCTCCTCATAGTATATGAGATGCATGCTCTCTAGCCTCCAGGAAAGGTCACAAGTTCAGCAGTGCTCTCACACAACGTCTGTTATGGGGCAGGTCCATTTATTTTAGTTGTCCTTGTTGTTAGAAGAAGATAAGGCTGTAGGCAGTTTGGGCCCCAGAGGACCGGCAGAAAGCTTAGCAGACCTTGCTTTGAAGGAAGGCGAGTTACAGCCAGGGTGACTGTGCACTTGCCTCGCCTCTGAGGCTTTGTTCTTCCCCGGGCCGCCCCTCTGAGTTTACGGTAGCAGAATGGGATAGGGAGAGCCCGTAGGTGGCAGAGGGTAAGTTAGATCTGTCGTTGGCTTCCAGTCGGTGGTTTCCCCATACAAACCATCCTCTCATCCTCTCCTGTGAGCTCATAAACCCCAAGGGACTGGGACAAACCTTGAGAACCAGCTCTGGTCCATGATCATTAACAGCCTTCCTGAATGATAAACCATTGGACTAAAGTGTAAAAGGAGAAATCTGACCTATTTGTAATTTCTAAAGCTGAGGAAACCCTTGATTCAAGTTCAGGAGGGAGCCGTGGGATTCAAGGAGCTTAGAAATGCTTTCTTTCAGTTAGCAGTTCCGATCAGAGTGAGTGTATGATTTTTTTTTTTCTCGTTAACTGTACTTTCATTTCTTACCATCATCATGGAATGAAAATTAGGTAGTAAGGAAAGCATTTGTTTCTGAATAGGAGGCATTTTAAATCAGTTAAGTGAGAGACAGATACCCTGTAATGGAGGAAGGGGTGAAGAGTGAATGGTAATGGCCCAAATATGTAAGAAATATGACGAGACATGACTGTAACACAGGAGCCCAAAACCAGGAGCTGTTTAAGTGTTCATGATATTCCAAAAAAACCCGCCTGGAGGACTAGCAGAGGCGGACATGCCGCTTATTACTCATGGTACAGGGGAGTGCACCGGCAGCCGCACGTTGGTGTGAGAGAGACCGCGTGTCCCCCGGTCTGAGGCTCATTATAAGGGGTCTCGGACAAAGGCAGCACGGGTCCACATTGCACAAACCTACACGTGGCCCGAGCTGCATTACCTCAGTGTGCACATGCAGAAGGAAAAGGTCCAGAAGCAGTCATGGGACGAGAAGGCACTACCAGAAGGAGATGAGGAGGGAGTTACAGTCCATTCCCAAAGTCATACACATGCCTTCTGGCCAGTAGCTGTCTGACCGGCCCTCAGTCATGGGACGGGGAAGGGCCATGTCCACTGACCCTACACTTTTCCACTTTGCACCGAACAACATTGACCTCATTTGGTTTTTGTGCGTTTGAGTTAGAAAGCTAAGACCTGAACGTAACCCCTGCCAAGCAGTGTCCTCTGTTGCTGGTCATTTAGTGAGAACCTGATAGGAAGACTGTAGGAGTATGGTTACTAGTGTGAGGGCTTGAAATGTTGACCCCAGTCTGGACAGTTTTCACTCCCTGGAATTCAGAAACTCTAAAAAGGCTGGTCCACAAGGTGGGCACACCTTTGAATCTCTATTCCTCATTCTCTAAACTCAGAAATATTCCCTGCTTTGGTCTGAAGACTGGTAGGACACAAGAAGGTCTTATCTAGTAGTATTGTGGCTAGAGTGATTTACCCATCAGTTTTTATTCACCAACCCTTCATTGTTACATGAGTGACCATACCCAGTGATGTTTAGGCTTCCGTCCCTGTTACCATTCAAGGGATTAGGAGATAAAAAGTGGGAGATTGGAGCAAACCAACCAGTTGTCCGATGTGTGACAGATTCCCAGAGTCCCCTGCCAAATCCACTGTTATTACAACCTGAGACTGATTGAAAATGAGGTTTAATGTCAGTTATGTAGCCTTTGCTGATTTTTCCTCTCCTTTTAAATGGCTTTTCCATACAATATTGCTTCATTCAAGGTAACTTATCTTTTTACCTGGGAGGAACTTATTTCCATTAGAATGGGAACACTAGCTACATATTTTGCATTTTAAATGTTTCATGTGATTAAACACAGAAGGAAACATCATTACTTCTATTTCTTAAGAGTGTACTCTTCCAACTGATTCTGTTGTGCCTGGAACAATGCCTCTAATTTGGAAACAAGTTCCAGAAGCTCTCTGATTACCAGGCGCACTGTTAGCTGAAACCAGCAGCCAAGTACCGATAACTGGGTTCAGAAGAGCAAGCTTATTATTTCCGTCCACCAAATACTCTTGCAGAGACTGGCTACTCGGTCCTGTGCAGTGAGTGATAGACCCCTATTTGAACGACCTCTCTTCTCACTCCTTTTCCTCACCCCCGTACCCTTTCCCTCTCTGATTTGTTTTTTAATTGGGTTCTTTCTTCTACAGAGCTATTAAGAATGGCAAAGGATTGCATAGCAAGAAGGAAGTGCCTATCCACCGTGTCGCAGACATATCTGGGGTGAGTTGTGTCCCTGAATAGAGCCTGTTTGGCTCATAGGTCCCAAGAGTTTAGCTGCTGATTCACCAAAGTACTTCAGTTTAATGTGTTTTCTGTAGCTCATTTGTTTTCAGGCACTGAATGTGAATTTTTCCAGGGCTGTTGCCTATGCATCCGTAGAGATACTGTTTTATATTCCAGAAAAGCAGAATTGAAACTAGGGCTTAAACTTAACCTCCTGTCTCATCACCTGAATTGTCACTGTGTTGCTTTACCATTTTTTAATTATTATGACTTAGAAGATATTTCTTTCCAGTTGTATTAAAATAAAATTATCTCTTTGTAAAATCCCTGTTTAATTCTCACTGTGACTGGACATCTTAGTAGGAAAAGGTCAAGTACAGATTTCAGGACAAGTTTAAGTATTGTCATTTCCTCAGACTTCTTTTTTCTGAGGTTGCTTCTGAGTGGGAGAAATGTGAGCATCCTTTGAGCTAATGGATGTAGATACTCCAGAAGAATAGAAGATGATACACTTTTGAATTCCCAAAAGGCTGTGTCCGAATGAGTGTTCAGTGATTAGGACTCTGCCCTTGCACAATTAGGATCTCTTGGCTGAATAGATACCTTTGTTAGTTGGGAGAGTTTGTTCACCTATTCAACAGGTATTTGAGTACCCTTCTGTGCCTAGAACTAGTCTAGGTACTGAGACTATAACAATGAACAAAACTGATAAAGTCCCTCCGTGCACATGGGAAAGGGAAACAGTGGCAAAAGCAGGTAGTGGCAACTGCTATAAAGAGAAGTAAAACCAACTGAGGGAGGATAGTGAGCAGCTGAGGTGTTGATTTTTATCATCTGCCCAGGGAAGGCTTATTGGTTCATCAGTTCACCCTCTGTTGCTAGGATACACCATCCATTGCAACTGCCATAGTCACTGATGGTTAAAGAGGGGCTTTAGGTCATGTGTAGGGAGGACCACGTATCCTGGGGGTGGTAACAGAGGAAGGGCTAGTAAATCTTAACTTGGACACTCAGGAAGCTTGCCTTGGGTACCAGGAAGTAAATACTACTATAAACGAAAGCTGCTAGAGCTCAGCCTAACCCACGGCAGGAATGAAAAAGTGTACAGTATCTTCCTCTTATATTGTCTTCCCAAGCCTGGCTGAGACTTTGTCTGACGTTCTTTGTGATTGCATATCATAAATGTGTCTGACCAGCTCACCTTGCCTAGATGTAGTGGTACCTTGTTCCTACTAAGCAATGGGATTCTTTTGAGCTTTTCTTTCTCTGTGGCTAGTCACTGCATATTACAGATTAAACATTGTTACCTACATTGATTGGACTTTTGTCAAGAAGTTGTGCCTCTCTTTAATGAGTGAGATACATTGATATGCATTCTTCATAGCAGAGAGTTCTGAGCAGTCTACAAACCTGTAGCTAATGGCCTTTGAGCCACAGCTGATCAAGTTGTATCTGATCATTGTTGATAGTGTGATCCTATCAGGCCTGTGGCTTCCCTTACTGAGTTACAATGTACATATATTAATTTCTATATGTACCTGCTGTGGCATTCTTAGCAATATTTTCCTTAGTATTATTTTGGTGAAGATGTTGGGGTAGTCGAAGGGCAATTTTTTTGGCTGTTCAACTGCAGGAGGGAGAAGCTATAAATACCTATTTTGGAAAGTACAGTGGTGATTTCTCTACATTAGGGCCAGATATGCCCAGACTCACAATCCAGGACTTTCTAGAACCTGAATGAAACCTTGGGGTTGAGTTCTCTTTTTGCTTGTGGAGTTCATTTTCTTGCTGAGATTTCCCATTAGCAGCAAGGGGAAGCCCTCAGCAGGTTTTTTGAGGCAGATGCACACTTTCTGCAGGACTGTCCTCTTGGCATCTGCCCGCATAGTGTCCTGATGATCCTTACTGCTATCTGCGGATCTTATGCTGCCTCCAGCCTTGATGCGTTTGGTGTTTTCTTTCTTTCTTTCTTTCTTTCTTTCTTTCTTTCTTTCTTTCTTTCTTTCTTTCTTTCTTTCTTTCTTTCTTTCTTTCATCCTTCCTTCCTTCCTTCCTTCCTTCCTTCCTTCCTTCCTTCCTTCCTTCCTTCCTTCCTTCCTCTCTCTCTCTCTCCTTTCCTTTCCTTTCCTTTCCTTTCCTTTCCTTTCCTTTCCTTTCCTTTCCTTTCCTTTCCTTTCCTTCCCTTCCCTTCCCTTCCCTTCCCTTCCCTTCCCTTCCCTTCCCTTCCCTTCCCTTCCCTTCCTTTCTTTCCTTTCTTTCCTTTCTTTCCTTTCTTCCTTTTATTATTTATTTATTTTTTATTTGTTTGGTAGCAATGGATGTACCTTCATAGTCTTCCTTGGTTTTGTGTGTGTGCCCCCCACTCTTACCTTTAGCTCAGTTTCATGCATACCTTTATTCTCTTTTCTGTCTGGATATTGAAGAATTGGTTTGCTTTTATGTTATTTAAAAATAAATGCCAATTAAATCTTTCTCAGCACATAAGTAAAAGGGAGAAGAAACTTGAACAAGTGGGCAAGTGAAAGTGAAAAAGCTATTTCATTTAAATAGATGTCAGAATGACCTTGTCTGCTTTCAGCTTAGATTGTTCAGCTTAGATTGGAGGTTTTCTTTTTCTTCTTTCTTTCTTTTATTTTTTTGTGCCCCCATAACAGAAGATCTTTCCCTTCTCTTCCAACCTTCCTTCCTTTCCGTCAAAGTGTCACGTTAAATATGTGTGTGTTGGGTGCCCCGTGTGCCACTGAAGCGAGATATAGCAGTTTCCAGCTTCCTGAAGCACGCTGGTGACATTAGTGTCTGAGGGACAGGCAGCCATATGGGCATCAGGCAGGCAGATAGCTTACAGCTAGATGAAGACAAAACACGTGGGGTACACGTCCGTGGAATACACACACGTAATAGTTTCACAGAAGTTTCTTAACCTTTTTGTAATTTTTAAATATATTCCTCTTTCCCCTCCCTTCATGACCCCATCTTAGTTTTTGTTAGGCTGATAGTACGCATGCAATATACTGCCAGAACAATTTACCATAAACTGGTATTTGTGCATAGTACCTCTTCCTACCTTAGTATATGCATCCTTGGGGGTGGACATATAGGGTGGGGCAAAATTTATTAATTCTTGTATTTGAAAGTGGATACAACTGTAAACCTACTTTTGCTTCACCCTCTTTTTATAAGCTCCTCACGTTTTGTCTCCTAAATACTCTCAAGAAATGTGCTGTATAAAAGAGATTATATATCATGCTTGTGAGACGAATCACCTGTAAAGTTCTAGTTTTAATGGCTTCCAGCATTTAGAATTGGGTTTCTATCTCATTGTCCATATCTCTTCTCTTGTATTTTTAAAAATGATTGCAACAGATAAGGGCCAGAGTGCATTAAAATGCCTCGTATGGAGACTTAGCAAGTGCAAGGCCTGCCTGGCCAACTTCCTGTGACGGAAAGTCAGCAATCCAAGCACAGGAGTAAGAGGATGACTGCGTATTTTGGCAAGTGAGACGCTGGCCTCTTTGTTGATGAAACAAGCAGGCTTTTTTTAAATGTGCATTCATTGGCTTTCCCTGGAACTGGACTGGTCATTTTTTTGCTACAAAGTGTTCATTCGTTTGTCCCTCTTCCCTCCCTCCCTCCCTCCATCCCTCCCTCCCTCTCTTGCTCCCTCCCTCTCTCCCTGCCTTCTTTCCTTCCTTCTTTTATTTTTAGAGAGAAGGGAAGGGAGGGAGAAAGAGAGAGAAACATCAACAGGCTGCCTCTCATATGTTCCCCAACTGGGGACTGAACCCGCCACCCAGGCGTGGGCCCTGGCCAGGGATCAAACCAGCGACCTTCGCTCTGTGGGATGATGCCCAGCCAGCGGAGCCACAGCAGTCAGGGTTAAGCGTACTTTCTGACTTCGTGTTCTGCTATCCCAGTTGAGCCTGTTGTGTCCCTTTCCATATTGAAAGCTCAGAACATTTTTTGACTTTTCAAAAATGTTATGGCGGCTCCCAACTTGTGGTCTTGTTTTCTGTTTGTCTGTTAGTACAGATGATTTTTGACGTTAATGTCAACTTGGTGTTTTTCCATAAAGTACACAGCATCTGTGTAATGCCAACTTCATGAACCCTACCTTTTGGCTAGGGCTTTTTAAAACTTGGCTCTTCTGAATCTTTTGCACCTGTTTTCAGGTTAACCACTGAGGGAAAACATAATGCCAGTCTGGTTGTTTAAATCTTGAAGAAGTTACTCGTTTCCTTTAGTTCCAGTTTTTCAAGGTGAAGGAAGTGAGTATTACAAGTCCCGGTCATTGCTTCCTTACTTAATCATCTGTCCAATTTCCTTTAGGCCAGGATTTTCCTATGAATGTGAAACCAACTAAGAATTTGACTGACTTGGCAGTGGATCTGACTAGATTTGGAGGATGGTTTCTGTGGTGACTGGTTCACATCATACACCCACAGTTTCATTATTAGTGGGTTCCTTTTGCCCTGATCCAGTCTCCAGTCCCTCACCGGCACACAAAAAGTTGGAATGTGCATGTCAGTGGAATATAAGGCTGTTGCTTATCTTGGATTTATCGTTGTTTCTCCCGTAGCCTGCTCTGTAATAAATACAATCTCCTGCAGATAGAGTGTAAAACAGGCAACCATTTAAGTGGATCTGATGCGTGGCTTACTGTTGTTCTGGTAAATCAGGCAAATCAATTATAGTTCTGAGGTAAGAGTCTCCCACTTCTGAGGTTGCAGCCAGCACACCCCAGTTTCCTACTGCGACTCCCTGTACCCCTTCCTCTTCCATTGTGTGAGTAGTGCTGTGTGAAAGAGCCATAGTGTCTATTTCACTTTTCCTTCTTTTCCTTTTGTGTCTCTTCTTTGCCCTCTGGTGCATGAGGAGTTATGATTTTGTTTGCTGACAGCACTGTGAGAAGATGGAGCCAAACCAGCATCCTGTCCTGTCCAGTCATATTTCTCAGTCTCAGAAAGGGCTAGATTACTAGAATGGGGTTGTATTTCTCCAAACAACTGCCTTTTTAGGATATGAAGTCCTGATAACTTGCCTGTTAATTTTGCTGTTGTATTTTCTGCTCTTCTCTCCTTTCTTGCCTTTAAGTCCTTGTGTCTTTTTTTTCCCCATTAACTGCTTTCTTTGATCATGTTACCTACTTTTTAGAAACCTCTATCCATGACTGATTTTATTGGAGATGCGTAGTATTACTGCTTAAACCATGACCCAGAGCGATCCAAAGACTGGCTCTGGGGGTAGGGAGTCCCAGTTTTGGGTCCCTCTTATTCCATCATATCATGAAATGAAGAATTATAGAGTTGACCAGTGGGGTTCAAACTTACAAATATAAAGGGTGGACATATTTCTTTAAAATGAATAAGTAAATAAATAGGTAAGATTTTCTCTGGCATCTCCTCCTGACCTCTTCCTTAGTTCCTGGTTTTTCAGTGCCTTCTTGAACTTGAATAGTACCATTCTCTTTTCCTCAGGGTATTTGAAGCAGTTCTTTCTGTAAGAGGCTTGTGGACCTGTACAGAAGTTATTTTTCTGTTAATTCCTAGTGGAGTTGGGCCTCAATGGAAGAGGTTAAAAATGTCATTTGGGGCTATAGAGAAGTAAAAAGTAGTTTGCCTGGTATGTCTGAAAAAGGTGTGAAAGCACCACAGTCATCCAGCGGCTTTATAAGTTAGGTCTTTGTTCAGTTACAGTTTCCCCTATATGTTATCAGGCCTACTTGGTTAGATTGTCTTCTTATTTTCATATAATCTTAAAGTACCTTTCAGCTAGCTACCTTTCTGTTCTTTCTAACCCCTGGTATCTTGATGGCACAAATGCTCCTTTCTTATTTGTTGTTTTGTTTTAATGGCACTTCCCTCTCTTTCTTTCCCTTAGCCTAAAATCACATTCTAATGTCCCCTTTGTGCCACACGCAGAGTTAAATGCCTATGGTTCTACCTCTTGGGCTTCTGTGACCTGCAAGAGTTGCTTAGCACTAGAGCTCCATTCACATCTTAACCCCTGGGCCTATGGCCAGGCCCTGCACTTGATACCCTGGGAGAACCCCAGAGGAACCCTCAAGAGCCCACTCACTGTCTACTGCCCTTGCCCTCCTGAGCAGGCATTATGTACTCCGTGAATATGTGGGCCCCTGCGAGGGGGCCATGGTCGGTGCTAGAGGTGGGCTCTCATGGTGGTCTCCTCGTATCTCTCCTACATTCAGCAGCCCAGGATTTTGCGAGTTTAGGGGAAGGTGCTTCTTTTTCTGTTTTGTTCTTTCTCTACCCCTAGCCAAAGGTTCATGGACTGCCGTGTGTGGCTCATTGACTTGTATTCTCACAGCACAGAAATATGCACTGTTGCCCTGCGGTACAAGGCACCTGTGGCGCCAGAGTGGCTGCTACCCTGGAAGTTTCTCCCAGGCTCTTCTCCTTTCCCTTTCTTTCATCCTCCCCCCTGTCCTCCCCTACCATATCCCTGTCCCTTCTGTCTCCAGAAAAGAGGTGGATGTTGTTAAGGAGACCTTGATCTTGTCGTGGACCTTGGTACCCTTCAAGTTGTACTCTCAAACGGCTGAGGACATTGCTTTATTGTCTTTTGTCCATAGTCCTTTCAGCCTTAGGAGTCCTGCGTGGCCAGTTCTTGTTTTGTCAAGTTCTATTCATACTTCCCAGAACTAAGTACAGGGACATCCCTCTTCCCTTCTAAAGGGAAATCTAAAAGCATTTATGCTTTCCATGGGAATAAGAGAGAGAAATGTATCTTTATTAGGCGGAGCATGTTTCTGAATGGAATTTTGTAAAGATTGTATTTCAGCATTTACCAAAGATAGTAGCAGTTGTGTCCAAGCACCTCCTTTTACAGATTTAATCCACTTTTCAACTGAGTTCTGTTCCTTTTGTAAATTTTTGCACTGTAAAGCACTAAATTTAGGACATAGTCTCTCCTCTCTGTGACTTAGTTGGGGGTATCAGGAGGAATCGTTAAAGACTTTGGAACTGGGAAAATTACTGGGTGCCCTTTCGCTGGAATGCTGGGTACTGCCTTGTAAACCCTTTGAGGTTACCTGATTTTTTCTTTTGAATGTGCAGAAGCTTCTGGTATGCATTTTTGAGTTATCCCTAGCCAGGTCTTTATTTTATCTTCACCTGCGGACATGCTTATTGATTTTAGAGAGAGGGAAAGAGAAGAAGGCAGAAAAACGTCGATGCGAGAGAGAAATATCAACCAGTTGCCTCTCGTATGCTCCCCGACCCAAACCCGCAGTCTTGGCACATGCCCTGTCAGGAATTGAACCTGCTGCCTTTCCGTTCACGGGACGACGCTCCCACAAACGGGGCCCGCCAGCCTGGGCTGTTTAGTTTTTTAAATTTAACTTGTGAAGACCTGATGGTGATGCAGTGATTCCTGTTTGTACAAATGTGATTCCGTATAGATTTCTGCCCTGTAAAAGAAATGATTTCAAATATTACATTTTCACTTTATAGTTTAACTAAATTCATTTCAGCATTCCTTGTTACCTGTGCGTATGTGTCTGTTCTTCAGATTCTCCTTTGAATCAGTAGTAATGTCGTTCTGACTTCCTCAGTAATTAGTGGGTTAAAATAAAATTTTTGACACGTTTGTTTTATATTGATATAAAAGTCATGGTTTTACTCATTTGAAAAGTATGCTTTCAGAGGTGAAGCAATTGCAGAAACGAGAAATACAAAAGCATGTATAATACTGGGCAGTAAGAGATTGTATAATTATGTGATTTGAAAATCTTTGTTTTATTGTCTCTCCTGTACCTGGAAATGAAGAGTCATTTGGCTGTGAAAGTTCGTTAAAAAATAAGCAGCTCTAAAGCGAATATTTCTTTCACCTGCAAAATGCCTGATTCTATGCCTGTACCTTACTTGGTCTGCCTTTTTGTTCACTGACAGGCTTTTGTTTTGGCAAATCCAGACATATAGCAGAGTGAGGTAGACAGGGCACCATGTCTTGACATTTGGTGAGTGTGTCCCAGCTCTGCAGTTCAGCACCTCTGAAGACATGCTTGATCTGGTGACTTGCCTGAGGTAGAGCACTAATAAAGACAGCGATTCTTTATTTGTTGCTTCTTATTATAAAACACCTTCCCAAAATAATCAATACACTTGATATGTCACTGTAGTAAATTCTGTGTTCACGGAAATTTTCTGCCACAAATTTTTCTAGTTCTTTCTTGATTTCTCGTTTGACTGTGACTTCCCACTCAGGAAGTTGTGCAACTTAGCCCCTTAGAAACAGGGTCCCAGCTTTCATTTAAAGTGTCCTGAGGTATAATGATTTTTTAACTTTCTTTCTTTGTTCAAAAAAAAAGGAGAAAGGAAGTTGAGGGAGTCCAGGAGCGTTTTTTCCTAAGTGGCATCTCTTTCCAAAAAAGACTGACTTCTAGCAGCATAGATTCTTCTATTGCTGGGTTATACCCTTCAGTTCTTTTTCCTGTTCTCTGGGTATATGTGGATATTGTTCTGCAGTTCTATTTCATGGATCCAAATTGGTTAAATGAACCCATTACAGGCATGGCTAAATGAATGTTAGGGTATTTTGAAGGCAGTTGGTAAAATTGCTGATTCCCAGATTCTGATACATGATTGGGTTGTCTAATCTCTCCCATGGCTACTGAGTGATGTGATAAAACTTGAAATATTTCTGCCCAGCCCCTGCTTTGCTCTCCACTTCACCATCATAACACTACTTAGTCCTACATTGAACTCATTTTGTCCTGCGGCTATTGCTTATATAAACATCTCAAAGTAAGTCATTTTATTAACATAGACATTTTGCTTACTTGTATTTTAAGGCTTTATTTAGCATGCTTCCAACATATTCCTACAGAATTTTGGACACTCCTTGCAGTGTTAATGTCCAGCTGAATATCCTTGAATTGGAACTCTGGGTTGCCCTGGAATTACCTAGTAATTCTGTGCCTCAGTTCCTCAGGAAATGGGTGTTCTCAGGAAGAAATAATAAAATTCCTAACACAGTGTCAGAGTTGGAGGGTGTCTGAGAATATAAACTATTATCAAGGTTTGACTCTGGAGGAAAACCTGTATCCTATTGATAGTCCATTATTGCAACATGCCTGGGTACTTCGTCCACTGGAGAGACTCTTTCCTTCTCTATCATACTCAGTTTATTGCACTATTTCAAGTTCTCTGTTTCAGTGACTATGTTGTTAATTAGCTCTTTTTGAGTAGTATTTCTTCTTCAGTGGCCAGCTCTTTTTCTCTCCTGACCATGCTTTTGTCCTCCCCCTCCAGGGCATTAATCTTCATCCAGGCAATTTCCCCTTTTTATCCTCACTGTCTTCACTATCTGATCATTCCTTTCTTCAGCATTTACATAATCACGTAATACCATGATTTTGCATTTGTTGATGTATTGATTGGTAATCAAGTTTTCAAGTTGACATGTGTGCACTGGTTTTCCTCACATTTCTCAACAAAGAAAAGGGGATCTTTTTTTGTATCACTTGAGAGCCTTGTTTAGATTTGGTTTGCCAGATGATGATCTTAGCAGTGTGATACTGTTTGGAAAAGTGTGACCCTGGCTTCCAACTACAGGGTAAATGGTGGTGATAGTAACTAGAAGTGGACAGGCATATTTTCTAGAACAGTGATTTTCAACCTCTTTCATCTCCTGGCACACATAAACTAGTTACTAAAAATCTGCAGCATACCAAAATTATATTTTTTGTTGATCTGACAATAATATTAGATATAATTTTGATTTATTCCCATGGAACGACTGTTGTGTTAGCTATTGTCGGGGGGGGGGGCGGGTTGTTTGTTTGTTTAGTTTTGACAATCTAAAGGGAAAAAGATCAGTGCTCCCGAGTACATAGTCAGATATTGGATGTTTTAAAAATTGTTGCGGCACACCAGTGTACCTCTTGAGGCACACCACTTGAAAATTGCTGTTCTAGAAAATAGTAGCAGTATGGAGTCATGATTATTAGCCTGGGCTCCCATATTAGATCACCCAAGTTCAAGTCCTTGCTCTGTTGTTTATTACTTTGTTTCCTTGAGGAAGTTATATAACCCCTCTGTGCCAGAATCTTCCCATTTGTAAAATTAATAATAATGGCCCTTACCTGATTAGATTTGTGCTGTGATTGAATGAGTTAATACGTAACTGTTGACATAGTAAGAGCTCAACAGAGAGCAGTGGTTCACATGGTGGTGGTGATTATTATTAAATTGCTGAGCATTCTGCCGAGCACTTAGGAAGTTCTATAAATGATAACTGCCATCACCGTCATCAGTAGTATTTTTATTTCACACTTTCTTCAAGTCCCAAATTTTATTCCTCCCTCTGCTGAGTTCTTTTATTGCCTCTTTATCTCCCATTTGATATCTAACATGTGCTATCTGGCTTGTTTTTTAAATGCATTTTTCATGTTGAGGCAGTGAATGAATGTTCAAACAATATGTATTTATCAAGAGATTATTATATGCCAGACACAATGTTGGGTGTTGAAGATAAAACATTGAAGAAGATATATGTAGTTCTTAGAGGGCATACACAATTCATTATATAATTACTGTTGTGATAGAAGTAACCGAGTCCTGTGAGAGCATGTACTCAGGGCCATAGCTTATTCTACGTGGTCAGAGAAAGTCTTCTAAGTGATTTTAAAGTGAGTCCTAAAGAAGGAGTTAGTTGATGATAAAACTCTATACAGGATGGTCCTAAGATAGAAAGCTGCTTGAGTTCAAAGGCAAGGCCAATATTGCTGTAATATGAGGCTAGTGACTGGAAATATGGCAACAAGTGATTGAAACATGTGCACTTTGTGGTCCCTGATAAGGATTTTGACATTTGTCTGAAGAACAATGGGAAATCATTGGAATGAAATGGAGTGATTAGGTCCTCATTTTATATATACTATGTATAATACACATATTCCTGCTCTTCCCCTCCCCCCCGGTCTGGCTGCTTTGTGGAGATGGACTTGAGGCAAGTGTGGCTTTAGGCTAACTGGTTAGGGAGGACATTTCGGTGCGCTTAGGTAAGAACGAGGGTTATGACAGTAGATGTGGAAAGATATTTGAGGTTTGGTGGTAGAACTAGTAGAACTTGGTCTCTGCATCAGGGGTCAAGGAAGGGGAATGAAGCCAGGTATCATGCATGAGCATCCTGCATGTCTGAGTACAAAATATGATTCATGGTGGTGCTACATCTTCTCACATGGTAAATATTTGGTGGTGTAGCTTTGAGATGAAAATTAAGAATTTCTGGATATGTTAAAATTGAGGTACCCATGAGCCATTCAGATAAGCCATTCACATAGTCCATAGTCCAGAAAAGTGGCTTGGGCTTTATGCATGAATTTAGTACTGTTGGGAATATTAAGAGAGAAGAGTCCCTACGCCAAACTCTTGATCTCCAAAATTTAAAGATCATGTATAGGGAGTCACTGGCCAAAGACACTTAAGAAAGAGCTTCCTGTGCTATCAGAGAAAATCATAGAAACTAAGAGGAGAGAGAGCTTCAAACCTAGGAGTTGACTCTGCTGCTTCAAGGTCGAGATGGGGAAGATTGAGAACCATCCAGTGGATTTAGCAGCGTGGATTACCGGTGGCCTTAGTTAGAGCAGCTTTTGTGGAATGAAGGGGTGGGAAGCCAGAGCTAGGTGTCTTCCTAACTGGATTATCCCCTGGAAGGTTTACATCTCTATACCTTCAGTTTCAGAAGTTTTCTAACAATAGTAAATGGATAGATGTCTGTGATAATCATGTCTCTGGAGTTTTCAGCGAGTGAGAAAGCTTTAGAGCATGCATAATTACATATGCACTGGTGGAGAAAGAAATGACAATGATTGGAGAGCCTTGGCTGAAAAACATTTGTTCTGTTATCTTGACCAAAACTCTGCCATCACTCATGCATTCTGGGGTATATGATTTTTCATTAATAGGCCAGGTACTTAGAGATTTCACTTCTAGGACCCCAATACCACATTCACATGTGAGTACATAATACCAGAGTTTAAAGTCACAGCAGATGGGGGCAGGGTTAAGTCTATATTTTTCCTTACAAAGAATTTAATTTCCAAATATACGTAAAATACTACAATTCTAACTACTCTTTTCTCTAAGGGTAATTTCATTATGGTTTAAGCACGATACCACTTTTTTTTAAACATCTACATGGAATTCTGGATACTTTTTATTAAATCAATTTCTAAGCCCAAACCTGGGGCTCTTTACATCATGCTGCCTGCCTTACTAGAAATGCGTTTTTCTTATTCTTATATTATGCAAGTTAATGTGTGATTTTTGTTTTCTACCTATTATCAACATTCTTTTTGTCTCTGAGCCATAATTATCCAAGTTAAATTTCTGCTCCTAAGGGAAAAGGCTACTTAGTTCAGTGTCATCAATGCCATAAAGCACTGTGCTTAGATGCCGGTTGTTGAAGAAATCATGGAGCAAATTTCACATCCAGTTTCAAGTTGAGATATTTTCCAAATCAGTTCACAGACTTTATTTCAGTGTCCATAATATTTATTATCTCAAAATACACAGAACAATTATAAAGAATGAATTTACTCTAGAGAATCTAGAATTTGGCTTTAAAACACTGATGAGACAGTTATTCAACTGTAAGTTTATCTAAGCAAAGCTGACTCAGCACTGAATGTTAATCTGTTTTCTTCTTTTAAAAATGAAAACTTAGGTTTTCTGACCACCAGTGTTCTGTCAGAAGTTTTGTTTAAATGCATCAAATATAACTAAGACAGAAAATAAAATCATCTCTACTACCACCACCAGAAATTCAATAAAAATATACCTTCTCACCAAAATGTGGGGTTTTTAGTTTTCATTTTTCTCTCATCCACCCAGCAGTCCCCCTCCACCCTCAGACCCCTTTTTTAATTGATACAAGTCTTTTTCAGTGCCTTGAACAGTGTCTGGCACATAGTAGGTGCTTAATTTCTTTTTTCTCTTGATTATATTTTTCCATATGAATATTCTTGAACCATACTTTTAACATCTGCCTAGTATTCTCATTAATTACTATAATTTTATTTAATCAGCTTCCTGTTTTGGGCTTTTTTTGTTGTCTAGATTGTATTTTTTCCGTAAACAACATTGATTCCTTGAGCTAATTCATAGTCTGTAATTATTTTCTTAAAACAATTCCATAAGGAATATATGCCAAAGAAGAGCATATAGTTTTTTTAATGTCATTATTCTATATATCTTTATTGAGTAAAATGATTAGGTTTTTAGTTTTTTTTATTAACTATAAAAATGTGGGGCTTTAAAAAAATGAATTAGACATAATAAAACTTTTATCTAAGATTTATTGGACCTAAATTAATATGACTGCAGGCAACAAAATGAATGTTCACAGTACTTTTAGGGGACGTGGGCAGTATTTTAGTCATCTAACCTTTTATGATACTTTGATTTGGGGGGGGGGTCACAAGTTCCTTGCAGATTTTTTTTTTTAATCCTTTTCTGAAGTTGTGTTCTTGTCTCATGTGGGGCAGACGTTGGCATGACATCAGTTTCCTCACTCCTGAGTTCTTGATTCACCCATGAAATGAAACTTTGCTTCATCAGATCATCTTTTAATTTCTTTACTCTGCATATATTATTTTAATTATCTCCCAAGCCATTTTCTGCTTCTGTAATAAATTCTTACCTGTTGCCTGTAGAGACTTTGAAAGTGATAAAAATTGATCTAAAACTTCTAAAGAAAAAAATAGTATTTCAAACCGTTAATTATTTTTTTAATCGTAGCTTTGAATTGCTGTCCAGAGCAATAGTAGACTCTTCTTGGTGTGCTTTGTTCCATGTTCTTTCTGTCACCTACCATGTATAAGCTATTTTTTAGACCAGTCTTGTATCTTTTTCCCAGAAATGTTCAAGTTGTTTATTGTGGTACAGTCCTGAGCTACTTAACAATGAAGATACATTCTGAGAAATGCATCATTAGGCAATTTTGTCATTGTTCAAATGTCGTAAAGTGCACTGTACAAACCTAGATGGTCTAGCCTACTGCATACCTAGGCTATATGGTACAGCTAGCCTATTGCTCCTTGGCTACAAGTCTGTACAGTATGTTAGTATACTGAATATTGTAGGCAGTTGTAACACAGTGGTTAAGTGTTTGCATATGTGTACAAATGGTAAAACATTAAAATACAGTAGAAAAGATAAAAAATGGTACACCTGTATCGGGCACTCACCACAAATGTAGTACGCAGGACTGGAAGTTGCTGTGGGCGAGTCAGTGAGCGAGTAGTGAGTGAACATGAAGGCCTAGAGCATCACTGCACATTTCTGTACACTTTGTAAACACTGCACACTGAGGCTACACTCAACTTAATAAAGCACAAGACTAAATCAAGTGCAGGAGAAAATGATGCAATCAAGAGACAGTAAGCTACTATGCCAATAAGGCTACTATTGGCATAACATAGCATACTGTTTTATAGAAAACTTTTTTTATAAGTAGAAAGAGTATACTCTAAAATAATGATAAAAATATACTATAGTAAATACATAAACCAGTAACATAGTTGTTTATTATTATCAAGTATTATGTAATGTACGCAATTGTAAGTGCTGTACTTTTCTATGACGGGGGGTGCAGTAGGTTTGTTTACACCAGCATCTCCACAAACACATGAGTGATGCTTTGCAACATTAAGACACCTACAGTGTCACTAGGCAATAGGAATTTTTCAGCTCCCACCATCATATGTACCATCCATCATTGACTGAAACATCGTTTCGTGACATTTACTGTATTCCCATAAAAATTCATTATTCGTTGGAGCATCATCCTGTGCACAAAAGGTTGCAGGTTCTGTCCCCAGTTGGGGCATGTATGGGAGGCAGCCAGCCGATGTCTCTCACATCATTGTTTCTCTTTCTCTCTTCCCCCTCCCTCTCTCTCTAAAATTGATGAATATGTCCTCAGGTGAGAATTTTTAAAAATCATTATTCGCTTCTTACAGAAGTAACAATATAGTTGTTAAATGGTCTCTTTCTGTCATCTTTGAGTGCTGCCTTTAGCTATTTTCTTATCAACTTAATGATTTGTTTGCTGTAAATTAAATGTCTACAAATTGGATAAATTACATGTTTTTAGAGAAATATGTAATGTGAAATATTAAAGGTATGCCTTCCAGTTCATTAAGCTCCTGCATACCTTTTTCACTTACAAATTGGTATCCCTGAATCACTATCTCTTACATTTGTAGTTTTGAGTAGAACAATTTAGTTTCATAAAAAAATGTTTTCTTCACATCATAACTAAAGTAGCCAGGGGTATCAAAAAGCATATAGTGTATTACTATGCTCATGGATAATGAAAGGAATTTATCTTTCAGAGGCAAAGTAGTCATAGGATAGCCATTCTGCAGAATAAAACTACAAAATCCATTTTATGTTTACGTACTTGACCTCAGAGAGATAAAACATTTTCTCTATGAAATAGGAATAGGAGCTTTTTGGGTTTTTTTTGTTTTCTTTTAAAGGAAAAGGGTAGACTAAGAAAGTGGAAGTCGTGGACTGAGGAAATAACCTAAGGTGTAGGATATACAGGGAGTTTCCAAGGTTTGGGTGAAAGGAATGCCCAGGACATGCGCTGTGGGCAGGCCTCACAGGCGGCCATGCAGAAGTCAGCAGGAGGATCGAGTTCTCCAGGAAAGGCTATAATTTGCAAAGTCATAATTTTATGAACACTGAATATCAGTTTTATAAAAAATTATAGTAATCTGCTGGGAAGTTAGAGTGCAGAGAAATGGGAAAAGGGATGGTTTGGGGTGAAGTGGGGTGAGCAGAAGAAGGTACAGTTTATTTGTGGAAACTTTTCTAGAACCCACGAAAAGTCATGTGCCATGACTTTTAGATAGTTCTATGACGAGGCAGACCTAAGGATGGACATTCCTTGGCACTTTGTTGGTGGACTGCACACCTCAAATAAATTAGAGAAAGAGGATTGAATATAGGAGGAGAGCAAGCTTGTATACTCTCTCGTAGCTAGGTATATATGAGTGGGGACCCCCAAAAAAAGGAATTTATAAAAAACTGTATTTATTCTTATGTGTTTAAACTTCAGTCATCTTCAAAGTACTTTCCATTTGATGCAATGTACCTATCGAGACATTTTTTTCCATTGCTCCAAACAATTTTTGAACTCGTCGATTTTGATGCCTTTTAGTGCTTCTGCCACTTTTTGTTTCACCCCTTCCACATCAGCAGAATATTTCCCTTTGAGGACTTTTTTCATCCAGGAAACCAAAAAAAGTCACTCGGGGCGAGATTGGGAAAATAGGGAAGGTGGGGCATGGGGGTCATGCCGCTCTTGGTCAAAAACTGCCGAACACTCAGCACGGTGTGGGCACGTGCTCTCGTAAATCAGCCATCATGAAATGGGCAAATGCGTTGAAAGAGCCTTAAAAAAAATTCACTGAAGCCAAACACAGCCTCTCACAACAATGCCAGCTGGTACACTGTTGTATATGGTTCCCAAAACACCTAGTGGGTGAGTGTACCACAAGGGTCCCCACCCTCCAAAAGATAATTCCAGGGTTTTTTGGGGGTCCCCCCCTCATACTTCTACCATTTTTATTTGAGACACACATATGCCATCACTGTGTTTTCTAAGCTAAACTTAAAGTACAAAAGAAGGCTTTATAGGGCTTTGTATTTCCTGTTAATGATAAAAATGTAGTTTTTCCCACTAAAATACAATGAATTTATTTCTAAAGGTTAAATTGAATTGTTCTCACAGCATAATTTCAGCAGGTTAAATTTGGGAAACTGAAAGCCTTTCAATAAAAGAATAACCCCTGAGCCTGTGTGGAATTTTCATGTGATTAAGAGTTGGATAGCACCCTGGCCAGGTGGCTCAGTTGGTTGGAGGGTTGTCCAGTACACCAGAAGGTCACAGGTTCAAATCCCGGTCAGGGCACACACCTAGCTTGTGAGTTTGATCCCCCATTGGGGCATGCATGGGAGGCAGCCGATCAGTGTTAATGTTTCTCTCTCACATAGATGTCTCTCTCTCTCTCTCTCTCTCTCTCTCTCTCTCTCTCTCTCTCTCTCTGTATCTCTATCTCTATCTCTATACCTCTGTCTCTCTCAAATCAATGCATATATCCACAGGTAAGGATTTAAAAAAAAAAACAACTTGGATATTATTTTATTCACTTTAAGCCATGTCACATGATTTTATTTCAAGGTAGAAAAGAAATGTCAATAGGCATATGTACTCAGTAATACGTTTTTCTTTATTTATTTCAAGAGAACATTCCCCCTATACAACCATTTGAGGGTTATGCTTTTCTAGAACCCACGAAATCGATACTTTCTTATGCTGCTTCAACCCTTCCCCTAGTCTCTAGCAACCACTGATTTTTGTTTTCTATCCCTACAATTTAACCTTTTCAGAAATACCATGTAAATGCAGTCACACATTTGAGATTCATCCATGTTGTTGCCTGTATTTTCATTGCAGAGTAATAGTCCATTATGCGAGCATACTGTAGTTTGTCCTTTCCCCTGGTAAGGAGATTTAGGGTATTTCCAGTTTGGGGTGAGTGCAGGTAAATTCCAGGGCATATTCCAGGGGTCCCTAATCTGTTTCTCTAACACGATTCGACTTCCTTTTAATTAGACTGCCGTTATGGTCCGTCAGAATGCTGTTCTGCATGTTTTCATTATAAACAAAGGGTTGTCTCTACTCTCAGCATTTGCCAGGTCCTGGTTTCTCAATATTGTACCTTGTGACAAAGAAATAGATGGTGAGCAAGACCAATCAGATGAAAATATTTATAGATACCTGTGTTTTATAGGGCTCCTGAGAGCAAGCATATTCTTAAAGTGTTGGAAGAGTTAGGCTATTTTCAAGTCTAATTGCAGAGAATTTTTTTTCTATTACATTTGGAACACGAAGGTACACTTGCACTGATGTGCTCTGCAGCCTCCCTCTTCCCATTTGGGAAGCAGACCATGCCAGCTCCTTCTGCCCTTCGGTCTGTCCTTATCTTGCGAGTTTGGAAACTTTGCTTAACCAGGCCATCCTACCTTAATAACTCGTAAAGGAGTAGAGTTAGGAAAGAAAATGGAAGTTGTGTTCTGTGTGGAGAGTACCACAGATGAGAATGCCAGCCTCCGACGCTCAGGGCTTTCTTCTAGCTCAGTGCTCTGACAACTGTCCTCTTGATTCGCGCTCCGCTCTCGGGAGTAGGGCCCTGAGCCCGAAGCGTGGTTTCTGCTGCACGCCAGCATGAACCTGAGTGACATGCTGTGCCAACTGAGGAACCTGAGACACTGTAAACTACAGAGAGCACTTAATGAAAGGTTATTGATGGCTCAGCTTCAGCACCTTTTTTTTTTTTAACCTGTTTTCTCGTAATTTTATTTGTTTTTCGGTCAGTGTTTTTCTCTAGGGTTCTCTCCTGCGTGCACTCGTTCCTGTTAAACATGCACCTCGCTGAAGCTTACACACCACCACCACCACCACCCCCGCCCCCAGTCCTTCACACACACACACCTCACCGTGAAACATTGATTACCAGCCAGACAAAATTGGTTTCAAATTTTCTAGTGCTTTGTAGTGTTGTTGGAGATGGAGAACATTTCCGAGTGTCTCCCCCCAGGGTCCCATTTATATCAAGAGATTATCTTGCTCTACAGCTGATTCCTCACAGGGAATCATAAACTCATCTTGTAAATTAAAACATCACTCAGACCCTAGAGCCTGGGCTGTGGAAAGGAGGAAGAGCATGAAGTGATGGATGACTTTTTTTGCCTTCCTGGTGGGGGACATAGTTAGGACTTGTCTTCCAAGTTCTAAGCTGCAGAAGTAATTCTCCTGGTCTGGAGAGCCCCGCAAAGAGATGACAGTGGTGAGGAGTTACCACCATACACCCTAAAATGAAAGAGTGTGCTTGCTTCAGTATCCGTAGCTATTAGTTCTGATCTCCATGCTCTCGGTTTCATGTATATCTGTCCTCTTGAAAACACAGATTTTCCTGCTGCAGCATCAAGATTGATGGAATCCAAACAGCATTATGCTCTGGAATCCTTTAGCCCAGGTCAGCTCTGTAGAGACAGGACAGTCTGCCTGGCTTGCTGGAGTGGCCAGCACAGGACATGGTTGTACCTGCAGGAAGCTTCATCAGGTCTGATGCGCTTTCCAGCTCAGTTTCTCAAGTGCTGATGGAGTATTCCCATGGCACCATAATAAGCTCTTGCATGTATTTGTTTTTAGTTCTTTTTCCTGTGATGTTAATCAAAGAGTGATTGTGATGATGAGAACTAATTAGTGAACTTCATTATTAACAGTTCCCATTTGAGACTTGCACATGACAATCCTGAGTGGTTAATGGTTAACTAATAGGTTTACTTTGATTGCCATTTCCCTGTGCTGTTTTGTGTGTTGTGATGTTCCCCTCTTACCAATCTTAACTGTATTATTGCCTACTATAATGAGTATTTTCAGTGGAAAAAATCATAGAATTCACTTTGCTAGCATCTCGTACAAAGTGACAACCTAAAACCCTGTTCCAGAATTCATAGGACTAGGATCTATATAAGTTCTGTTCTTCTAGGATGCAGATTACCTGGCTGTGTACATCGTGTTCTCAGGACCTCAGTCCTGTACCTGCCAAATAAGTATCCTACTTCCACTACCCTCCCCCCACTTCCACCCCCGAACTTTCCCACTCTTTCAAACTTGAGAATTCATAATACTAAATTATTGTAAACATGTATTTGCTTACACAGCAAGATATTTTGTAGAGATAAGTTGCAGTCTAATTATTGGAGGGGATTTCTTTCAGGCCTTGACACATGTACCCACATTTGGAAGAGGTTTGGGCTGACAGCACAGAAGTGAGGGGAGAGTAGAAGTGTGTAATTAAAGTGTCTTTATAACCTTACTGTCTCTCTAAGGACTGTTCTGCCTCTCTTCAGGGTCATTCAGAACCTCGCTCCTGTAAGTTTGAGGTATAGATATTAACATTCTTTGAAATGAAGTCACCCCAGGCACATTTGTTGCATCATTACTTTCTCAATTTCAAGGTGCATTGAGGAGGCAGAAACATTCCTTAAAGGTATACCATCCACAAGAGCAGGTTAAATGTAGCTAATGTATCCTTAAATTAGCTTTTCTAAGAGTACAGGAAAATACTTAATGTATAGTTTGTTTTGGAGCACAGGTAATGTGAAAACTACCAGTGCAACCTAAAAGACCTGTCTTCATAGAAGTACAGTTGCTTCTTGATTATTTACACCAGTGGAGGGGAATATTGGTACAAAAAGTAGAAAACTATGGCTAATTTATATCTACTCGGATTCTCAAAGCCTTTAGCCAGTGTAGTACCAGACAGCTATGGCAGGTAGATTCCCAGACCTCCTATAAATAAATCACAGCATAGAAAACCTGGGGCTGAGAGTCTCTGCAACTAGACTTGGAAGCAGAAATATTGGATATTCAATAGTCTTACCATAAAAGGAACATTCTGTTGTAAATTTCAGTGGTATGTCTTTATCTGAGGCCTTTAATTTTATTTTTTTAATACATCGTGTAATTATCTAACCCCTGTGCTCTATACCTGAAACTAATATAAAATAATATTAAATGTCAACTATAATTGGGGAAAAGAAGACCACCCAAATTAAATTATCCAAATTAAAGTATCTTCCCAGTCTCTGTCAGGAAAAAATAAAAATAAGATAAGTATACACGTAACCCTCACCTCCCAAAAAAACAACTCTCGGAGTTTACCCTGATTGTAGTTCCCAAGGGTAAAAATTAGCCCTGGGCTAGTGGCTCACTCGGTTGGAGCGTCATGCTGTGCACCAAAAGGTTGTGGGTTCAGTTTCCCATCAAGTACATATTTAGGTTGTGGGTTCAATCTCCAGTTGGGACTTATATGGGATGCAATCAGTCATTGTGTTGTATGTCATTTTTTTCTCTCTATCTCTCTGTCCCCCCTTTCTCTAAAATTAATAAATATATCCTCAGGTGAGGATTTAAAAATAATTTTAAAAAATTAGCGACTGTATGGCATTAGATACATTTGAATTCAAGTGCTGCATATTCATTATGTGACCTTGAATAAATTATGTACCTCAAAAACTAAATAATAAAATCTTTTCTGTCTGTATTAAAAGAAAATACATTTTAGAGTTCTAGAGGTGTAAAGAAATCCTTAATTTCACTAAATCACAGTAGGTCCTCCTTCAGGCTTATTGGAAGATAATTTAAAATGTCACATCAGTGACATTTGTTTGCACTTTATCACTTTACCATCATCCTTAAGGTCCATGTGGCATCTTCATCTCCATGCGGTTTCTCACAATCAAGTTTTCTCTTGTTTACCTCTAATTGTAACCTTAGAAATGAGTATAACAGACTGAAGCACATTGCTCTACTTGCACAGGCTCTTTGGAAGACAAATCATTCAACCATATTTAGTCAATTTTATAGTAATACAGTCAAAACTCCTACTATGAATAATTTTCATAGCTCAATTAGCAGGGAATGATTTAGGGTTACATCACCTGAGGGAACTTGTCAATTGGCCTTACCAGTCTTTTCATTTGTGCCACTGAAACAAATATTAAAGGTTTCAAGAATTTTTATATTGAAAAGGAACATGCCAAGCAACGGAAGTGCTTGAGATGACAAGGAAAGAGACATTATTGTCTGCCTGTGACTGAGCTTTGAAAGAGCTGACATCTTTTGGAGATTATATTCAGTTTGGTTAACTTTATAAGAATTATTTTATTCCTAAAATCCTATCAACTGGTTGAGATTTCCATCTTGTCCCTTAATGAATGATATGTGGACATATCATCTTCAAACCTTTGGAATACTTACCTCAAGAATATAAGGGAGCTCCGTGTGTTGTCTTACAGTTTTGCCTCTGGAAATCAACATGGCCAATTCTGGTAGGCCTTTAAAATTTACTTTCGTGCCTTCAGTTGTCATAGTTAGCTTTCAGTTCTAGTCTTTGTCATAATCATTGGTATGTCAGAATCTCTTTGCTGTCTTTCCAGGTGTTTCTCAAATAGGACTGTTAAGTTATAGGTGTAATTGTATAACCACTGTACTCCCAATCATAAGTTATAGGTTGAGACTCAGAAAGAGTCAGGAATATGTACTAACAAATTGGTTGTTACAGAATAGTCATGGGGATGTAAAGTACAGCATAGGGAATATAGTAACCAAAGAATATTTTATAAATGCATGACCCATGGACATAGACAGTGGTGTGGGGATTGCCTGAGTTGGGGGTCTGAGTGTAGGGGAGCAAAGGAGGAAAAATTGGAACAATTATAATAGCATAAACAATAAAATTTAATTTAAATTTAAAAAAGAGTATATTGATGATGAGGTTGGTGATTACATGGCTAGGAATAAGGTACTTTGCTTCTCCTTAATCTCATTCTGAGTAAGTACCGTTGACCCCTTGAATAATACATGCGTCAGGAGTGCCCATCCCCTGCACAGTCAGAAATCTGTGTATAACTTTTGACTCTCCCTAAACTATTAATAACCTACTGTTGACCAGAACACTCATAATAACATAAACAGTTGGTTAACACATATTTTGAATGTTACATGTATTATATACTATATTCTTAAAATAAACTAGAGAAAAGAAAATGTCATTTAAAGTACATTTACAATACTATACATATTTATTGGAAAAAAACTATAAGTGGACCCATGCAGTTGAAACCCATGTTGGCCAAGGGTCAGCAGTATCTCTTAGTTAATCATTTAGCAAAATCGGATGAGTCTAGTACAACTTCCTTTTTAGTATTAACATTGAAGGCATACATACTTCTGTGTGTGCGTGCACATTCTTTTTTCCTTGATAAATGCATCCAGAAGACAGTGATGAGCAAAGGTCTGTTTTGGAAAAACATAGATTATTACAGACTTAAGAGAAAGGGCCTTCTCTTCAGAGAAATTAAGTTGCCTCATGATTTGCAATAATCAGTTTGATAATTATTGTTGACCTATGGGCTCAGCTCATGAATAATGTCACAGATTTAGACTAGTATGGCAAAAGGATTTTAATCAGGTGGTCCTTCCTTTCCCATGGAGCATTTGTCTTGCTTGGCTGTTCTGGACTTCAGCCGACTGCAGGAAAGGCCTTTCCCACTGTATATGTATAGTGGAATGTGTGTTGTTTAAGCATTTGTCGAGGGGAGTGTCCATCCCACTAAAGCCCATTGTACCATTACCTTTTACCAGTGTGCCATTAGAGACATGGAGAATAGATGACTGTCCTTCCTTTGCTCTGAGAATCTGTTTGAAGAGCAGGTTGAATCTCATTATTATAAATACTGTTTTCAACCCCGTGTACCTCACTGCTTCTGAATGAGCAGAGCCCCTTTGGCTGCTCTGAAAACTCAAATACTTGATGGCTTGTTAAATTTTCATTATCTAATGTGCATTAATTTAGATACAATAGCTCTGTTGCTAGGAGCAGAGTTAGCAAGGAAGAGCGTGGCAGAGTGCAGACCACTTATGCCACAGGCGTCGGGAGAGTGCAAAACTTGCTGTCCTCAGACGGAGTTTACAGTTCTGTCTGGGCTGAAAACCTTGGAAATTCTGACATCCAGTGATCGTTACTCCAGCGTATGCGATGTGATATTTTGATACTTGCTTACTGTATCATCTGTTTAAGTAGCTTGAGAGACTGAAAGGATTGGAAGGCTCTTAGCTCCTCTGTAGCTTAGAGCTCTGGGGTTTGAAATGTCCATGATTTGGTACCTTTGAGGGTAGAATGCATGCACTTTGTGAGGATGAGCGAAAAAAGCTTAAAAAGTGCTATACGGTTTCATGTTTTTATGGTTTCTGTAATTATTCATGCTGACACGAAATGGGATAGGTCAGATTTCCCAGACTGGGAACAGGAGCAGTGTGCCCAGGTCCCGGCTCATCCCTAAAAGCTCATAGAGCAGGGCGTGCTGTACGGGTGCCCAAGTAAGGCTGCGTTCATCTCCTCATTAAGAAAGTGAGCTCTGAATCTACGTAACCCTTTGAAGACAGAAGATGAACTACTTTGAGTTTCTTGGGAAAGGGCTTTGGGGGATATATCACATAGCCTGAGAGTCACTTTTTTTCTTAATGAACATTGAAGGTTAAATTAACCTCCATAAAAGGTTAGTATTGGCCTTCTCTCAATTTCCTGTGGTCGTAAGAGGAGCTCTTTTCCTGCCCCAGAGAAGGGGTGAAATTCTCATTTCAAAGCACCTTCCTAACATGTATATCCACTGATTACTTAGTAACTGGGTAGAGGGAAACAGAGAGTCAATGAGAAAGTTCTGGAAACTTTTGATTAATTATATTTCTTCTGTGGAATCACATGGATATCTGACCTACGTCATGGTTTTAGAAATGTCTAATTTCATAGGGTTATTTGCTTAGCTTCCTATGGTCTGCTAGACCGTGTCCTAAAAACCAGAGAGAAAGAAACATTTGCCTGAATCCCATGGCCTTTCTAAGGCTTCTCTGCTTCTTTTCTCTGCCAGGATACCCAAAAAGCAAAGCAGTTCCTGCCCTTTCTCCAGCGGGCAGGTCGTTCTGAAGCTGTGGTGGAATATGTCTTCAGTGGTTCTCGTCTCAAGCTGTATTTGCCAAAGGAAACTTGCCTTATCACCTTCTTGCTCGCAGGTAAGTCTTATCTGTTATATATTACTCTGAAAATTCTTCCCGGAGCTCAGAAGTCATCCCTGGAGGTCACAGGCCCTTCTTTCCCTTGTGCCTTAGATAGGACCTGGAGTCCATCTAGGTGCTTTCATCCCTAATTGAGATTTGAACACACAATTTCTAGCTTTGGTCCCAGGGTCACTGCAGACCCAGCTCTGGGCCCTCTTCCTGTGCCTCATTTCCACCAGCCATGGGTTAGTACATATTCTCATACAGCCTGAATGAAGGGAATTGCAGACATAGAAAAATATTAACAACAGGATTCTCACAGTTGGCATTTCCTGTTTGGAATAGACCGCCCCTGCCGCGTTAGTCATGGGCAGCCGGCAGAGGACCTGAGCTGCCCTGCCCGTGTAGCTCCCCAGGCAGTGCCTATTGTCTCTTTTTTATTCTTTTCAAATGTCATTAGGATCCAAATCCTTCACGAAACCCCAGACATGACATTGCCTTCAGAGGCTCCTGCATCTGTCATATTTGTCTGTTGCACTAAGGTTGGCATACTGGGGCAAGCCTTTCTTTCTTCACCGACTGAAGGTGCATCTTCCTTATCCTATCCTTTCTGGTAGCTGAATATTTTACAACCAGTAAGCCAGTGTATGAACTGTGCTCTTTGAGCAGTTTATATTTATGCACTTAAGGAGCAGATTTCTTCACTTCTTCCCTGTGGGATATAATAACTATTTAGCTCCAGTCAGGACTTTGAAGAAACTGTGGTCTTCGCGATAAAGTGTCATTTTACTTCAACAGCCTGTACCCTACCCCACACACACACAAACACGCACTCCCTCACAGGGGATGTGTGGTGTTCTTCCCAGCGCACTGCGTTTCTGAGGCTGTCCTGTTGCCTCAGCGCTGCTCTTGGATTCTTGAATAGAATCTGCCATAGGGGAGAAGAGACAGGCCCCATTTTTGTTGTCCCTGCCAGATTGCCTCAGCCTCCTTCTAGAAGGCACTGATAGTTTCTTCTCTGGTTAAGGATCTCCCTCCGGCCCTAACTAAGTGGATTTGTTCTGTGAGATAAATCACTCACTGAACACATGACCATAAAGCTCAGTGCTGCTGCTGGGCCGTCACTTCTGGTTGAGGCTCTCCCGCACTGCTTAAGAGGTTAATGATCACTCGACAGCTCTGCCGGCTTTCTGAAGGGACCAATTGAAGCCTGACACGAAGCTCAGGGGCAGCTGTAGAAAAGATAGGCGGCGACAAATCACACCTCACTGGAGGGCTGCTGTGCTAGTGTTTTTGCGAACGCGAGATGTACAGAGGGTCCGCATAGAAGCGCGCGAGAGTCCTTTCAGGCAGCCATTTGTGCCCTTCAGATTGCTATAGCCCTGCCCTGACTGGTGTGGCTCAGTTGGTTGGAGCATCGTCCCACAAAGCAAAAGGTCACCTGTTGGATTCCTGGTCAGGGCACATGCCAAGGGAGTGGGCCCAGTCCCTGGTTGGGGTGCGTGTGAGAGGCAACCGAATGATGTTTCTCTCACACATCAGTGTTTCTCTCCCTCTCTTTATCCCTACCTTCCCTCTTCTCTAAAAAAATAAAATAAAATCTTAAAAAAAAAAAAAGATTCCCATCGTGGAGAAGTTTCGTATAGTAACTTCTTGTTACAGAGTTTGACGTATACAGGGTCTGGCACAATAAACGCCCTTGTTTTTATTACAAAAACCAACAGAATTTTATTAATTCTGCAACATATTAATATCACCCTTAGGCACACCATCTGACATTTTAGGTGAGATGTTCAAGTTGCTGTCAGTCTCACGCGAGACATTCACGTACTCTACCAGCCACAGTCAAGCAAGCCTTACTTCTGCTGGACCCTATATATTCATCTCATCCTTTGCTAATACCTGCAAAACAGAAGCATATTTTTGGCACCGTAGAGCTTCATCCAGAGGTGCGAAAGAGAAGCAGTACTCTTTTTTTCCTGGGAAACTTGGCCACAGATCTGTAGGGGAAAGAAAACACTGCAGTCTGGCTCATAAACAGAACTACCTGAATGGAGCCTGCTTGGAGCTTTGGACCTCTCTAGGAGGGAGTTTTCCTGCAGAAGCCTTGGTTGTATCTTACTTAAACACAAGCAGTCTGATCGCTCAGCGTGGCATCAGCCAGTTCCTCTGTATACTTGGCCTTATTCTAAACTTAGCAATTCAAAAGGCATTGCCTGAGTTCACTTACATTCTGAAAGATAGATTACAGAGGCGAATACATGATAAAAATATAAGCTTTTATATTTGTCTCCTGCCATACTATATGTGGTTATACATCTTCTGGTTTCTTTAGAAACCTGGCAAGAGTACAGGACATTGAAAAGCCGTAAGAGAGTTCCCTGAAAGGAAGGCTACTGGCTTTTCCCTGTGAGACTCTGGAGCAAGGAACTCCGCATCATTCTGGTGAGACTGGGTCTTAGATCCCAGGAAGCTCCAGAGGGAAGACAAAACATGTAAACAAACTGCAGTGTTGGGCCCTAGGTGAGATAATAGAATCATTTACAAGGCACAGAAGCAACAAAAGAAGGGAATGATTGGTTTTTTAGCTGGGGATCAGGGAATGTCTCCCCGAGGATCTGTATTAAAGGACAAATGTAAGTTTGCAGTGTGGGGGGAGGGGAGATGAGGAGGTGGAGAGGAAAGGTTTAGGTGGAGATAATAACATGTACAAAGCTGTAGAGGTATGATACATCCTGATGTCTCCAGGCAACCATGAACCCTTCGGTATCAATGGAGTATAAACAGTGAGGAGAGGGGTGTTGGGATGAAACTGGAAAAGCAGTAAGGAGCTAGTCTTCTTGGGTTAAAAAAGTTCATTCTGGAGGATACATTGGACTAAAAATGGGGCTGGGGGTTGGGAGAGCAGTTAAGAGGCAAGAGGGATAGGTGCCTGAAATCTGGCTGTGGGGAAGGAAAGAGATTGCAAAAATATTCAAGAGGAAGACTTCAGAACTTGGGGAATGTGGATTTTTCTTGGTCAAAGATAGGAAATGATGTTGAAATGTAGGAGAGAAGGTAAAGCATCCAAGCTTGAGTGACTGGGCAGAGTGCGATGTCCGAAGGCAACACAAAGGTAGGAACTGGTTTTAGGAGAGCTCGTGGGCTTTGGCTTTAGCCATGCAGCATTTAAGGCATCCATGGGAATGTCAGGTCGGCACAGGGGCCTGGGCACATTACTCACGTGGAAGAGCCATCAGCATGCAGGCCGTAACTAAAACAGTTTCAGTACCTGGAGGACCAGTTCAGGAGGAATAAACACCCTGGAAAATTCTAACCTGTCAGGAGTTGGGTACGCATTCATACATGGGTGAAGAAAATGTGGGCAGAGGATTAAAAGGAGAACCCCAAGAAAGTAGTCTTCTGGAAGCCGAGGCAAGTTAGAATTCCAAGGAGTTAGCAGTATGAGATTTTACCTAAAAGACCAAGTAGGTAAAAACAGGAGGTTATTTTCTTATTTATCGTTTAATAAGTCACAGATGACCTTTGTCAGTGCAGTTTCATCAGAGTCGATTCAGCCAAAGGCAGATTACAGGCGATTAGGGGATAAATGTGGGAAATAAAGAACAGAATTAAAAATAGACTGCTCTTCACAAAAATCTAACAGAATGGAAAAGGAATGCTGAAAAGGAAAGCTAAAGGGTCAGGGTAACATTCTAAGGATGTCAGCATTTGGGTACTTTTATAACTATAATTCTTATTCAAGATTGGAACAGAATGTGGCATGTATAGTTGGAAAAGCTATTCAGTATACCTATTGTTTTCATAATACCAATTACAGAATGTGAAAACTCAACAAATCTTCTTGGCAAATGAGAATATAAAAAAAGATGGAGTGAGAAAATATCATAGGGAACATGAGAGTACTAGTCTTATTCCTGAGGAGAAGGAACTAAGAAAGGATGTAGGGAAATGATTAATAGAGTACTGACCTGGAACAGGTAGAGTGAATAAGATGGATGGAGAACATCGGAGGAGGGAGTGTCCTTAGAGAGAGAAGGGCCCCCTGGTTCTCTGAGACCACCTGCAAAGCTGAGAGTGAGTGGAGACACAAGCATGGTATTCATGTTGTGGAGTCGTTCACCTAGACAGTGATCCTCATGGCACCGCTTTGCTGCTCTCCGTGGGAGGCTCTCCACACTGTGTAGGAATGGCTGGAAATGATGTCTCTGCAGCCAGGAGAGAGTTGGGATTGTGATTCTCAAGGGGAGAGTCAAGATAATTGTTCAGCAGCCCCGTATGTGCTGCTCTCATTAATCTCAGCCTTTTGGAGAGCCCTCTGGACTTCAAGGTGGGGTGGACACTTTTCCATTTTTATGTGGCCTTTTTTGGGCAGACGGCCCCACAGCTTGATAGGGAGTGGCATTTGGCCCAAGCCAGCTGGCCTCTCTGTCATGGTTCCTGCACCCCTGTACGTGGAATGATTGTTTGGTCAGATGGGATAGCAGGTGGGGCTGGGCAACGTCAGCTGTAGCTAACAGGTTAGCGCCTCCTGAAGGCTCTTGCCCTTTAGTCCTTTGAGCACCTGGCTTAGGTTTGGTTGGTGAGCAGGTGACCTTACCCTGTCAGAACTGAGACTGTTCAAGGTCCCTCCGCCTGCTGCTGTGGCCTCCTCACATGCATACTTACCGCAGTGTTGGAGGCAGTCGGTCAGTTCTTGTCCCGAGTTAACGGGAAGTCAAGACCCCAGGCAGCCTGCATTTGTTTTTAAAAGCATTCGTTTTCCTCATCTAGTATTTAGTGAGCTCCATTTCCTTTCATTAGAACAAAAACAGTTTACTGGCAGTCTTTATTTTTAGTTTACTTTCACTTGTCATGTGTGTCCATTTTGCTTAGTATTTTTGTCTAAAGGGATTCTGAAGCATATATTGGTAAATTGCTTGGCCCTTGAGTCACATTTTTATTTAATAGCACCAGCATTTATTTAATAGCAACAGGCATGGAGTGTGTGCTTTATTGCTGTGACCTTTATATTACATTTCGTATTTTGAATTTCTTAGCTCTGGGGCATCTGGGCCATGCTGAGGGCACAGTTCAGGAAGTTGTCCTGTTGGCTAAGCATAGCGGGTATCAAGTTAGTGCCTGTAAACCAAATGCCTGAAATGGAAGAGAATAATCAGGACTTCAGTGCAGTGTACGTAGTCTAGGAGTCTTATATCAGCTTTAGATTCCTCTGCTAACTCACTGAGTGGGCCCACGCCATTTGCATTTCCATGTTATAAAAGTAGGACAGCAGTATGTATGAGGAACTGTGGACTGAGGCAGATGTGGGGTGGGGAGAGTGGATGTCAGTCACCTTATGTGGACCTCATAGCACAAACCACCTAGAAGGCAGCAGCCACCTGGAAGGGGGTTCCCATGTGCATCACAGCAGTGACCACCATTAACCAGTTCCCTAGTCATGAAACAAGACTAGAAAATGACGGAGCTGCGTTACGACGAGGGAGGCACTGAAAAAAGGTTCTAGATGCCTGGGATTTGATAAATATTGGTGGTGGATATATGGATAGTGAATAAAGGTTTGGTTGTGTGTCCTTCCACCTTAAATGCCTTTGAGTAAAGCACTTCGTTTCCTTATCTTTAATGTCTCCATCCTATAGGAATATCAACTTCTAGTGAGAGAGGACAGGGAAGGTAAACAGGAATGTCCTCCTCATCTCCTGGCCCCAGGAATGGTGGATCCCCATTGATTACCAGAACCTAACCAAATTAAGCAATTAAAGCCAATGGATGTTTAAGTGAGAAATCCCATTCTGCTATCACAGAGGTGATAATGAATCAGGCTGTTGTTGTTGTGGTGTTTGCTGGGCTTCTATCCTTAATTAAGCAATTACAGGGTCTACTGATACTTATGAATTCTTTTTAGATGCTTTAATTGAATTGCAACTTAATGGATGTTTGTTAAGTGAGGTATTCTTTCTCTTGGGACCTCCCAGTTTGAGTCTGTCTCCACTGCCTCTTACTTTCACTTGGGTCCCATTACTGGAAATGGGCATTTTGACATGAGACTTTTCTAAGGCTGTTCTAGTTCTTTGCTGTTAAAGATATCACTATGTGTGAACTATACAAATTATGTTCTTGTCAGGAGATCCTGGAGCGTCTGGGCATTAGCACAATAAACAGATTTGGGGAGCCTTTTTTAATTAGGCCAAGATTTTTGCAAACCTGCTATAAGAAAGACAGTCTTTGATAGATGATGGATGATATGTAAATTAATGAGATAGTTTCTGTTTTCTTGAATAGCTTTTAGTCTAGTGTCAACAACCGTACGAAAAACTTGAACAAGGGAAAATAACAATGAGTTATGGAAAGTACACACGACGTCATGAGAGTGCAGAGAAAAGCACAATTAATTGGGGAATGGAAAAGATTTCCCAAGGGAGATGGCATTTGAGGGTCCAAGATCTGGAACATTTTCTTTTGGCAGGCTGGCTGTGATTCATCTAGGCAAAACCAACTTTGGCCATATCATTAGTTCTGAGGATGAGTTGCCCCAAAGAAATGGGTGTACTCATCAGTCCTTTTTCTCTCCGCCTTTGTATGGGTATGTAGATCTTCTCAGCTCTCCTGCTGTTGAGTGTGCGGTGCTCTGCCCTCAGCTCCCAGCCTGCAGGCATACCACACCATCACCCACTGGTCACATGGATGGAAGTGCAAGCCTTCGCTTAGAGCCTGATCATCTCCCGTCTTTACACTATGAATCATCACCAGAATGAGTTTCAGCATGCTTGTGGGTCATCCAGTTGCATGGCTATTTTAATAGTTTATTTTATTTCCACTAGGCTCTGCTGGGAATATAGAAATGCATAAGATAGAGTTGCAGCCTTCAAGCAAAATTGTTCTGTTTACTGAATATATAGGCATAAAGAAAAAAATACATTTTTGAGATGGGTAAGATTAAAAGAAACATGCCTCAAATGCCATACAAATGAAAAAACTCAGATTTTAATAAAACAATAGCAGTAAATACTATGATACTGTCAGAAAGGCTCCTGGTCCGTAACCCAGAAGTACAGGATCCAGAGCGGGGTGGGGTCAGCCTGCATCAGAGCGGGCCAGGAGTGCGATATTCCATCTGAGTATCATTCTTTTAGGAAGGATAGACATCAGCACCCTGCAGAAGGCTCAGAGGAGAGTGACCAGGATGGTCAGAGACGTAAATGCCAGTAGGCCTAGTAGTAGGAATCAAGGAGATTTCTAGGCCATAGTGGTGGAGTGTTTTAGGGTAAAAGGGGCAGAGATTCAAATTGTTCAGGTATTTTTCTGCTTGAAACAGAGTAAGAAATAAAGGCATCAATGAAAATAATATTTGTTCAGCATGTTTTAATGACTCTCCTGCTTCCTAATAATGTCCATCAGACCATCCTGCATGTCTTGGTGTGATGCTGGGACCTAGAGGTGAGGGAGAGTCCTGTTGGCGGCATTATCTTCTATCCAGAAAGGGGGGTGGTGCAGCCTCCTAATTGGAATACTTAGCACTCACCATCTGAGTTGGGCTTTCTGTGCCCAGAAAAGAAATATGTTGATTTATCTTAGCTCTTCCATAATAAGGCCATAGATTGCTTCTGGATGGATAGGTCAGAGTGAAGTGGAAAGAATCCTCACCTCCTAACTCCCCTGACTCCTCCCTTTTACCATTGCTTTTTACTCTTCCTTCTTTGGAGTTTTAATATAGATGAGACAAGGGAAAATTATCCTGGATGGGATCAGGTCTATTCTGTACAGAGCTAATAAGAGCCGGTAGAATGTAGTGGGAAGGCTTAACCCTCCGGATTTTTGCCCCGAGGATTCCTTTTCCTTTCTTTCTTCTCCCCTCCTGCATTAAGGTTCTTTCTGAGCCTGTTAAAGGCTCTCTAGGATGCCTTCCACCTGGTGGGCATGGGAAGGAAGGAATGGGAAGCTTACAGCAACTTGATGGCTTCTCTCTGCTGGGCTATATCTGATACCAGCACCTGTCTCTGCTTGTGCCCAGATGTTTCAGTTCTAATCCTGTTCTTGTAGTTTTCCCAGGAAAATGCATTTCAGTATTGATTTTTCAATGCCATCTTGTCTACCTATTGGCATTTCCCAGCAGCCATTTAGTAGCAATGGTGGCAAGCCATATCATTCAGAATCGGGCTGCTCACCACTACCTCTGCCCTGTGGGGTATCTGTCTGACCAGCCTCATAGTAGAAGATGGCAGGATCTGGATGCGACAGGGAGTATAAGTGGTGTGCTAATTTGAAATTAAAGAGAAATGCTTTGAAATTGTGTAATGGGCAGCCTTGGGGCAAACAGTACCCGCTACCTGTAACGGGGGTTCCCTCCAGGCCACAGACTGGTACCTGGCAGCACAACAGGAGGGGAGCTTGAATGTCATGCTCTGGAATCATCCCAAAACCATCCCCCAGGTCTGAGGAAAAACCGTCTTCCATGAAACCAGTCCCTGGTGCCAAAAAGGTTTGAGACCACTGACCTGTAAGACTAATCTTGATTACTATGGAAACCACCTCCTAATCCCCCTTTCAAACACAGATATGATGGAATTAAAAAATAATTCTTCCTCATCCAAAAAGTGCCTTTGCCCCAAACTCCAGCTCTTTGTTCACCTTAGAATACTTTCAGAAAGTTTTTCTGAGGCTTCCCCGAACTAACAGACTGGGTTTGCCAGTCTCATCCTGGCTTTTTATATAAATTTTGAATGAATGGCACTAACATGGGAATAAGAACACACTAGTTGTCCACTGTGGGCAGCCAGTCCAAGCACACTCTCTTAATAGTGCCCTGAGGGTGCACTGTGGGTTTTCACTCAAGGAAGTGGGGAGGATCCCTGGCCACAGGATGCCCTTCTCGCACCCGCTGTGTGAGGGGCCCTGAGGAAACCCAAGGAGCTGCTCTCAGCCTCAGTGCCATCGTTTGGTCCCAGAGTCTGATGCAGGGCCGCCAGCACAGCCCTTGTAGGAGTAAGAACAATTCACAGAAGTTCCTTTCATATTTGGAATGCTCCTGAGACACAACCACATTCTCCCTCAGTCATGTTTTTTCATCATTAGAACTTCTTCCCATTTATTTAAATTATGCACTTAACCTAGACCATGTGTGTGGTTGCTTTTTTAGCCACCCTTTGCCTGTGATAAAATAAATGTTATCTACATCTCTCTTCAGTGGCTTTTGATTTCTGGAGATACGGCTCCCTGCAAGGTTGGCTTATCAGCTTCTAAGTGGGCTTTAAAGAAATTTTCTGTTTAGGCTTTCTGGATTCCCTGTAGTTTGCTTAATTACATTGGGTTGGCCAAAAAGTCCATTAATGTTTTTTGGGGTTTTTTTTCTGTACGATGGCTCTAGTAGTGTTTAGTTGTCTTTAACTTCATTCAAAACATATTTGTTAGATTGTATTGTGACAGCTGTCATATCAGCATGCATTAAAAAAGAAAACTTGTCAAAATTGGTGAATTTTTGTGCAGCCATTTTAATATAGAAGATGAAAGAAGATGCACAACATTTTCAGACTGTTATGCTTTATTATTTCAAGAACAGTAAAAAAGCAACTGAAACACACAAAAAGATTTGTGCAGTGTATGGAGAAGGTGCTGTGACTGATCAAATGTGTCAAAAGTGGTTTGCGAAATTTCTGTTGACATGTTGACCAAATAATTCTTTGCTGTGGAACTGTCTTATGCACTGGAAGATGTTTATCAGCACTCCTGGCCTCTACCCACTACAAGCCAATAGCAGAAGATAGCCAACCTACTTAGAATCTCCAAATCAATAAAGTTATTGGTGAAAATGAAAAATGAGTCTTTTATTTTACAAAAAAAAACATAATGGACTTTTCGGCCAACCCAATAGTTATGCTTTACAATAGCAGTCCTGAATAAACCCTAGTAACTCCCAGGCTTACCTTCACTCTATGTAGGAAGCTACTCAAATAAACTAGTCTACAATGGGTAGAGAAGTTCCCATTTCCCTGCCCTGGTGTGCCTCCTTTTTCTGATCTTGTACATCTGCTAGTGATTTTTCTAGGGTTAATTTGGGTGTTTTTATTTTTAAATTGGAACATGGTGTCTGTCTCTTCTCTGTGTTTTGGATGCAGCCCCTGTGCTAGGCATGCGGTTATTAACTCCACTGATATACCAGTTCGCTCATTAACATTTGCATTTTAAATTACCAGTTAGAGCAGACGACATTTATGCTATATTTGTACCATTGCCTTCTTCATGAATGATGTTGTATGTGCAGGGAATGCAGAAATAACTCCTCTCAGGCCGTGATGTATTTTAGTCTTTATTTCTCTTTTACTCCTGATTCTCATTGTTTGATGGCGATTTTAAAAAATACTTTTCCAAGTTTAGACCTATTTGTGAGTAGTGCTGATTGGGAAGTGCTAATGACAGACCAAACCGTCATATTAAAAATAGGCATATTACGTAGCGTGGCCATCTTTCCCTGTCACATGGTGCTCCTTGTAGGCACGCTTTGACGAGAGAGGAGGGAACTTTCTCTTCCAGTTTGGTGGGTGGGGAGACATGGTAACAGATATTTGTTCTTGCTTATATTTGTTCTCACATTTCTTTTTAATTTAATTTATTTTTAGAGAGAGGTGAAGGGAGGGAGAGAAACATTGATCAGTTGCCTCTTGCACACACCGCAACAGGGGACCAAGCCCACAACAACCCAGGCATGTTCCCTGACCGGGAATCGAACCAGCGGCCTTTTGTTTGCTGTGCGATGTCCAGTCAACTGAGCCACACTGGTCAGGGCTTACATCTTTATTTTTTGTAGTTCATTGGTCAGTGGTTATTTATTAATACCTGTTATCTCTTGGTGCTGCATGGGGAAAAAGGAAATAGTGCGTGCCTTTAGAGATCTTATTTTTAACAAGAAACATTTAGATTGCACTATAGTACAGAACATGCTTAAAGATAACAGTGTAAAACCAGGTGAGAGGTGGGCTTGTTAAGTGAGAGTTGTCAGTAGTTAAGTTCTCTTCAGGGAACTATTCCTGTTAGTGAATGGGAACTGCAGCACCTAGATCACAAGAATCAAGTCAGATGCCCAGTCATGGATCATGGACCCGGGAATGGAGCCTCCCTAGGCTTAGGTATGCCCAGCTCTGCCACAGCTAGTCTGTGGCTGCTTTCTGGCAGCAGCCTCGGGCTGAAAGCAGAGCTCTGGTGGGTAGGTCCGCGTTCATGCCATTGCGCTGTTTCTTTGTGATCTTGAATTTTGGTTTTCTGAGGCCTGTTGCAGGGACCCTTCCTCTTGGTGCATTCCGACTTAAAACATATGAAAAACTCAGGGATGTCACACTGTAAATAGTAGATGTGCATTTTGGGTAAGCAAGCAAAAATTCTGCAGTTGATATGAAAAACTTTTATTTACTCCCTTTCACTAAAGGTCTTTTTCCTTGCAGTCCTCATTTTGCTGATTAGCTGTTGGAATAACCAAGACCTGGAAAGTTGCATTTTGAGGCTCATGATCCAAGTACAGACAGTATGTCAGTTTAGAACCAGATACCATTTAGGTGTGCGTCATTGCCACTCGTGACATTTTATACAATAATAAAAGAAATGCCGTGGTAGTGGCATTCTAAGCCTACCCTCATGTTAACCCATCTCATGCCTCACAGAAGACTCTGGCCTTCTGCGATTGGCCCCACAGTAAACCCTGCCGCGCCCTGCTCTCCTTACTCCCTTAGCGAATAGGTCTTACCCAGTGGAATGTGTGCTGGAGGGTTGGTAACCCTTTTCCCTTCATTATTCTATCGCTTGAACACTTCCAAGTCCTACTTTACATTTGATACAGTTCTGTATATTTCCTTTGATTCTTTTAGTCTTGTAATAATTTCTTGCCCTGAAATCTGCTGATTTCGTTTTTCAAGAAATCCACACCAAGCAGTACAAACTTTGGAATCAGATCTCCAGATGGGGTCTATAGTCCTGTGAGGGATCCTTCCATTTGCATCTAAGAGTTCAGGTATACTTCCACTTCACATCATTACATTAGCTCTTTTTTCACATGTCAAAGCACCAGTGAAGTTCTGAAAAGTTGATGGGCAAGACAAAATTGATAACAAACTGTTACCCACCTCTGTTCTTTTCTTCCGTGGAGGTTGTGTTTTACACACTCAGTGTTTGCCATGCCCTTCAGTGGCCTCCTTGAGTGCCAGGCTCAAATACAGGCCTTTGAGCCCGAGTCTGTGGTTTTTTCAAGCCTCTAGCATCTTTTGGTCTCTGTGCCTGTTACCTGGCAAAATTGTTCCCCAGAACCTAAGTTGTGCATAACAAGTCAAGCATAGATATCATGGAGATCATCAGGTTCCTGGAGACTTCCTGGTGGTAAGGCAGAATAAGACATGGAATTGGCCGGCGCTACCTGTGTGGTCAGAGGAAGGTGCCTTTGGGTTGAATGGTGGCGGGCATCTAAACGGCACTCAGAGTGTTTGTTCAGTATCATTTATAAACGTGAACAAACGATGCTAATAGAAGCGGAGGAATCCCACAGACTCCCTTTCATTCTGTCATTACATTTGTTATCCCGGTGAAGGGCTGATTGCTGCCACTCATTCCTCATCCTGCTGAGCTGGTGCTCCAGAGGAGAGATGGGGTTGACTGTGTTCCCCCAGCTGCCAGGCCATCCAGCCCCCTTGCGGTTCTCTGCATCTTCCTCCACTGCATCGTTGGCTTCCGACAGAAACCTTGAATTAAGTGGGTTAGGAATAAACTGCTTGAATGCGTTTGCGCAGATAGCTTCTCTCACCAGCTATCTGAAGTGCTTTTTGAAATACACGGGAGCCTTTTGTAAGCTGCTTTATAAGCTGTGAAGTCCATTGTTGCTGCTCTCTGCAGCCAGCGTGTCTCTAACCCAAGCAATGTCGACTTGGCTCCAGGCCAGGATTTGGGATTGGAAACTCGAGTAAGCAGCAGCTGTTGCAGGTTGGAGGATTTGCAGAAATTGAGATCGCTGTTCCCAGATATTGGCACTTGCCTGGTGATGAATGACCGCGTCTGTGCGAGAAGACTCTGTATGCTTTCCTTCGGCCTTTTCTTCTCAGCACTCTATTGTGGTGCCTGCTCAATGGCCCCATTGTGGAGGAGGGTGACTAAATGGAGGGGTGAGTGGCCTGCCTCTGCCGCCATGCCATTCCTCAGTGGGCTTAAATGGAGACATTAATAATAGCTCTTTGATCCCCTGAACTGGTTCTTGGGGCAGGAATTTTGTGGCACATAGCACAGATGCCAAGGGCTAAGAATCCAACCTCCAGAGGGTAGAGACATGGATTCACCTGAAAGAGAGTGCCATGAACCTTTTGCCTTAACCCACTTATCTGCACCAGGTTAGCTGGGAAGGTGAGACCAAAGACCAGAAAATGTCCATCCTGATAAAGTCATTAATCATTACTGTGTTCATTCCTGGTATGAGTGCCCAAGTAAAAATTTTAGGGGGGTGACGCCTCTTTGTATAATTTTTTCTTACCGCGTATAGTTATACATATGCATTACCGAAACCACGATTACAATCCCATCTTCCTAGAGATTAAACTGCAAAGGAACTGGCATGAATAGCCTCTGTTAAGAGACTTTGACTCTCCCAACTGCAGCCTCCATCATCATTCTCTCATATCACCTTTTTTTTTCTTTATAGCACTTGCCACTATCTGAAGTTATCTAGTTTATTTATTTTTGTTTTTATTCTTTGCATCAACAGAATGTAAGGTGCGTGAAGGCAGGGGAATTATCTTTCTTGTAACTGCTGAACCCTGGAATAGTGCCTGACCCAGAGTCAGCATTCCCTAGATAGTTCTTGGATGAATGAATGAACACTGATTCTGGGCTAACGCTTAGCTTACTTTAAAATTCAGAAATTCAGAAAGCAAAATGACAACACTGTTCCCATGGAGAAAGTGCTAGAGCCACAGCGGCCCTAAAATGGCAAACAGAGCCCCAAACTGGATTACAGGCTAGAACTATTCCTGAACATAACCTCCCTGGGCCCTGAATGTCTTCATAGAGAGGGTTGAACTAGGCTTCCCTAGTGTTCTTTCCAGGTCTGAATCTCTAATTATAATAGCTTTTACTTAATGTGTATTATATGCTGTGGATTAACTCACTTAACCCACAGCCCTATTAGTTGAATACCATTACCATCCCCATTTCACAGATGAGAAAACTAAGTCTTAGGAATGTTAATTAACTTGCTAAATAAATAGCAGAGTACATTTTCTTGACTGTATATGTGCTATCTTTTAGAATGTAATACCTAAATTGACACTGAACATACTATTACCAAGGCCTTACCTTTTCTGTTTCTCCAGTCCCCTTTCCACTCATCGCATGTGCCAGTGCCCTCTGGTTGGCTGGGAATCAGCCAGGTGCTGTCTTTCTTTTGGAATGACCAAAAGCAAAGCTTAAGAAGTGGACAATGGTAGTGGCCCTCCTGAGGAATTGTAGTAATGTGGGCATGAGATTTTAGTTGTTGTTTTGGAGTTTGGATTTGTTTTTGGCCCCACAGATGATTCCAGTAGGAACACATCTAGGATGAGAGCATGGCTCGGACTTGTGATTGTGAAGAAGAGACCATGTCAGACCTTTGGGGTGGGTTTATGAGCTGGGGCATTTGTGGACAAATTAAACTTTAGCCCTGAATAAGCAATGTCCTTAGCCAGTTATTACTGCTCTGGCACTTCTAATGGGCCCTGTGCAACCCTTATAAATTATTCAGCTGCTTTACTAATAAAAGGCCAAGCGACTTGCCTAGTCTTGGTGATATTTAAGTATAACTTAGAATAGGTTAGAGGGACAGAATATTTGCTCACCACCAGGGAACCTTTCTTTCTAATTTGGAGTTGAAAGGGTTAAACCTACTACCTTGAGTAGCAGAGCTTTGAGAGTTAATACATAAAACCAGTGTTGAAGCATTAACGTCACAGATCCGCAGGCTTTCTACTACGCTTCCCTGGACTGACTGTTCATCTGATGCACCTTTCGGAGTATCGTGATTATTATGGTGATGAAATATCCCAGGATAGCCAACATTTAAGCATTTAGAAGTTGCTGGGGTTTTAAAAAAATAATTCTTATAACTTTTTATTTTGGAATAATAACTTTATAGAGATGTTACAAAAATAGTACACAGGGCTTTTGTTTACCTTTACTGAATTGTTAACATATTGTCCCATTTGCTATCATTGTATTTTTAGAATCAGAAGATTTTTACTAGATTGCTTCTCACATCTGTTAATAACATAAAATAATATTTCCATTCCAAATAGGCATACTTAAAAAAAAAATGGTGTGGTTACCAAACTTGTTCCCTGGCAGGCACCATGGTGTTGCCCATTTGGAAAGTGGTCTGTGGCCACTGTACATCCTGGACTTTCCAGGGAAATTCCTGCTTCAAGTGCTCTGTTCAGCGTTCAGGCCAAATGTTAGACCAGTGGGCCTTTTTTGTTCAAAAGAGAACATTATAGCATCTTTGGGGCTCTGTCAGGCCCAGATGTTTCCAGAGGTGAAAGAACCTGAAAGTAGCATTTAGTGAGGTAGTTTATAGCTCTGTCTGGAAGCCACTGGGAACATGCCCATCTCAGTCTATATGTTTGCTTTCTGAGGTTGTCATGCCGCCCCTAGAAATGGTGGGGGCTTTATACTCTTACTTACTTTCGTATTTCAGTAAATAGTGGATCAGATTAAAGCAAAATTAGTTCATTCATATATGTTACCAAGCGTGTTTGGATTCTGTTTTTTAAAGGTGCTCTGAAAATGTCAGTGATTCCTTGATGAACTCTAAATTTACCTGAATTCTCACCTGCTGCAAGCCACAGGGCACCGTGGAAAGCAGACTCTCAAGGCTGAGGCTTCCCACCATGCCAGCTGAAAAGCATGGCAAGTCTTTCGAGGGCCCTGACTGCTTGCCTCACATTTCATGGCACAGAATTTTAAAAGAAAGACTTTTTTTTTTTTCAACTTTGCACTTCTTATCATAATTTGCTTTTGTGCATCAACTCCATCTCATGTCTTCCAGAATATTCACAGAAATGAATACTGGTTGGCATGTATACATGTCTTTATTGTTTCTTTCAACTTCAGTAAGCTCTGTTTTTTTCATTTGTTGATGAGTGGCCTTGATTTTATAACAGCAAGAATTGTCACAATTAATGATACCCCTGTGATTAGCATCTGTACTTCTTAGTCAAGCACTTTGCCCTCATTGCTTTCCATGATCCTGTAGAGGACTTTAACGAGATTGTAACCTTTCAGTGCAGCAGGAAATATTCAGCTTAGTAGTATTGGGATAGGAAGCCTAATTATAGGGGAATAAAAACGGTGAAAGGTGAGTTTGAAGTATTTTACAGGAAAACTGATAATAGTTCATTGAATAAGAAATTGGAAGACCTTGTTTCTCACCAAACTACTGCACATATATAGCTTCTAACCAAGCTCACATGGGTATCTGCCCTTCCTCTGGCTTATTACCTATACTTTACAGGTTCTACCCCGCAATTGTTAACTCCAGGATACGGTTTTAGCATTGTGGCCTTGGATTATATTAAACAATAGCAACCATTCACTCAAGCCCTATAATGCCATAATCTTATGAACTCTTTGCTTTAGTTTTAAACTTTGAGTTTGAATTCAAGTCAGCTGATCAGTAAATTGAGTTGATTGAAATTTTGCCCTGACATAAATGTGATCTGTATGAGTAGGAAATGACAGTTTAGAAGACAACCAGTGTCTTCCCTCAGTTCATTAGATAAACACACTTAACTAGATGAGAGCTCAGCTTTAAAGTATCCTGAGCGCAGAGGTGAGCTAGACAAGGGCTAATGGCCACGCCATCGATCAGTTCTCAGAAGAGCAAACAGGGCCCTAATGAGACGAGGTCCAAGGGCTTCCTGAGTAGCATCAGAGGGAAGTCAGAAAGCTGTGCTGAATTATCTTCCCAGCTTCTCTGGGGCAGGCTGCTTGTTTGGGGTGCCCCCTTTACTCAAATGCCTCCCAGATATTCAGGTGGGACTTGGGCCCCTGCATGGCCCAACAGTCTTATGTTCCTAGCTCTCTTCTTGGTAAGGTTATAAATTCAATATGCTAAGCATTGGCCTTCTCGGGGATTTATTTCTCTTCTTCACGTGCCCATTTTTTAAGCTACAGATTTAAACACAGAAGTTGGGAAATACATAAGTTTAAAATTCTGTTAGAATGCTAGTTCGCCCACTTCACACATGAGGTATATTAAGTGTTCACCTTTAGCAACAGCCCAGTTAGTAACTGCCAACACTGCTTGTGTGCGGTGTGGGATTGTTCGCAGTTGCTATGAGAACTTTAACTTTTGCATTCCCTGACTCATTTTACATGAACAATGCAAATGTGAAGAGATTTGAAGGGAAGGGATGATAAGACAGGGAGCCGGCCAATAAGTGAAACACTGTTTTCTCTTGAATCACTTGGTACGGGAAATGCTTAGTGCTCATTCAGTTCCTCCAGCTCTTGCCCTCGTGGAAGTTTGTTTTCCCTAAATCCTTAAGAAGGAAGTAAAACCGTTTGACCTTTATTTTCTTCAAGGTTCAAATCGGTTCAAGTTCAATACTTAGCAGGAAGATTGCCTTTAATGAGCCCCAGGTTTAGAAGAGGTGGATTTTAATCTCTTACTGTTTGAAAGGATGTGAGGTGTGCATACCCTGTGCGAAATGAAGTGTGCAGCTTTAACTATTGCATTCGAAACTGAATCACTGTCCCAGTAGCATTTAAGAATCAAAGATAAAAAAATAAAAAGACTGCGTGGGTTTCTTTTTTTGTTATTGTTGATGTGTTTTGGAGGCCAAAAAAAAAGAAGCATCTCATCTACAGCATGTGCCTGTGTGTGGAATCTTGAGTTTAAAAAAAGAAAGAAAGAAAGCACCCTTTATACAAGTGGCTCAAAAGTCATTGTTACTTGTTTTGAACTTCATCCGAGAAAGAAATTCCTGTTCCAAACCAAGCTCCTTCCCTGCTCAAGATTTGGCCCCAGTTCAGGGTTAAGCGTGGGTTAGATTCTCTAAAGAAGAAAAAGGTGCTTCCCTCAGCCTTTGTCAGCACTAATCGCCAGCTGTGTTTGGTGCACCATCACTTTTTCCCCCCTTGTTATTTGGTGGGCCTGGTTTTATGCTGAATAGAAGATAAAGAGTGCTTACTTATCCTTCCCCATCCCTCTCATTCTTCCTCCTCTCACTATACCTGAAAAAAATATTGGAATGCTGGGTCAGAAACTCATGATTTGCAGTTTAGAGCAGAAGCTTTACAGGGCCCGTGGTCCCCAGGCCCCGGGTGTGAACTGGCTGGTACTGACTGCCTGTTGCTGTGAGTAGTAATGTTTCCTTAGAGTCATGGGATGGTTCTCTGGCACTTTCAGGCGTTCTCTGACAGCTCGTCACTCCCAGGGAGTTCTAGCATGGTGTCTCAAGCTTGCTCAGTAGGTCTAGATAAGGTCAGAGACTGCATTTCTCACAAGTTCCCAGGTGATGGATGCCAGTGCTGCCGATTGGCAGACCACTCATTTGAGTGAGAACAGTCTAGACTGCTTTTCTTCCCTATTTTTTTTTCTAGCTTAGAAATTATGAAATATCCAGTGCACCTGCAAAGCCTTAGTGGCTAAAAAAGCAGGTTTTAGAGCCAGTTCCATCTAGCCTCAGTTTAGGCTCCCCCCACTTGCTAGATATGTAAAACCCTGTTTCCCCATTATTGGATTGGGGCTAGAATGGTGGTGGTGTGTGATCAGCAAATCATCCCTGTGAGGTGCTTCTTAAAGAAGCCAGTGACAAGCAAAACCCTAATTGTCTATTTTGCATCCTGATTTGACGCATGACTCGAATTCTATCTACCTAACTGCCATCATCTGGGGAGGCCTCAGCCTTATGACATTTTAGGGCAGTGCCGTACTTGAACCAGCACTGCCCTTGGCTTTCCTTCCCATCCATGAAACTAGAACTGTGTTTTACTGTTCTATTCCCCTTCCTCCTGCTCACATTAGCCCTTGCTTGTTGAGAGGTGTGGGGTTCTTAGTGGACCGTTGTAGGCCCATCTGTCATTGTGGCTACATCTTACGGAGCTGTAATGGATGTTTTCTGTCTTTATCCCTGTACTCAGGTCCTCTGTGTGGTAGAGTTAAGTGGGGCAATTAGCCCACCCTGAAGGGTACCCAAGCAATGTTTTCAGTAGCAGTGGTAGTTGCCAGTTAAATCTAAGTTGTGCATAAGGTTATAAGGTTCCAGGCTTTTATTTATTTATTTTTTATTTTCAGACAGAGGGGAAGGGAGGGAGAAAGAGAGGGAGAGAAACATCAGTGTGTGGGTGCCTCTCGCACACCCCCTACTGGGGACCTGGCCCACAACCCAGGCATGTGCCCTGACTGGGGGATCGAATCAGCGACCCTTTGGTTCGCAGGCCAGATGCTCAACCCACTGAGCTACACCAGCCAGGGCAGGTTCCAGACTTTTAAAATAGAGAGATTCTGCGTCTGAAAAGGAATTCCTTTTAATGATGTAAAGCTAATTCGTTTGAGACAGAATGCGATAGTTAACCGTGGAAAATGGAAATGTGGGGCTGAGCTGGTTGAAGAACTTGCCTTAGACCACAGGGCCTTTCACAAATCCTGGTCCCGTCCTTAGCAGTGAGTATGGTAACTTCCGCAGATAGCCTCAGGTGTTGTCTTGTATCACTGAAAAAAACAAAAAGACTACTTTATCTAGCAGAGGACCTTTCGCCTTCCTTGGCCTTATTTTGGCCTACCTGTTGGAAAATCCACATTGGCCACATTGAAGTAGCTAGCTTCTTTTCATCCTTCACCTCTCAGTTTCTCCCTTTTTCCCAGGGAGCTTTGACTCTTGGAATAGAGTAAGCCCTTCCCCTACATTATATATGTTCCCAAAGTTTTCTCCAGTTCCCAACTTTATATGCTTCCTTCCATTTCTTAGGGAATGTAGTAGACTCTAAACTCCCCAAGATTTTGTGTTGCTGGGCTCTGTTGCATCCCCAGTGCCAAGCACAGTCCCTGGCACATAGTGGGCACTCAATGAATATGGGTTGAGTAAGTGGAAATTTCGTCTACGCCTGAGCCATACATGCATTATTCAGTGAATAGGATCAAGAAAGTTAGGTATGTTTTTACATTCAAGCTCATTATATAGCAGCTCTTGATCTTCATTTCTGTTGGATATCATTTCAGATACTCATGGATTTTTGTTCTGTAGCCAGCTGTGTGGCTCCTAAGAGTACGTTCCACCTCCCGGAACCAGAACTATATACGTAAATAGAGATCATCCCTGGTTTTCAAAGGGCAGACAACAACCACAGAGGGTGCAAACTGATGGAACAAGCTCAGGAACGGGAGAAAGCAAACTTTACTGAGACTGTTAGCTCTAGGCTGAAAATTAAGAGCTCTCAACTTTCCTCATTTTTTCAGACCCCGTGGCCTTAGCAGCCTCTGGAGATTCCTGAGCGGATTCACCAGCCACCGCAGAAGGCAGCTGTGTTAGATCTTTATGGCTGTTCGCTCTAGCTTTCCATGCTAGTAACACATTGTTGACATGACAGTCTACAGCAATCCAGATTTTTTTTCTGAAGGTGCTTATCAAAATTGAAAGTGTCAGAAACCCAATATTTTGAGGCCAGTGATTAATTAGAACATTTTTATTTATGTAGATGCTTGTAAAACATCTTTATCAATATAATCTTGACCTTTTTTCCAATTGTGGGTGACTATAACACAAGAAAAAGTACACAGTTAAAAGAGGGGGAAAAAAGCTGTAATAAGGTGTTTGACACACTCCCATGTTTCCTCATCCCCCGGCCTCTGAGCTCTGCTAAGGGGAGCAGAGGACCATGTGCTAGAATGCTCTCTCTTCCCTCCTGTTGAATTTTTCTCCCTCCGACTTCACCAGCCACATACGCTTCTCGTTTAACAATTCCTCTTCCAGTCTTATGTGGTTTCAATTGCATCTCCTCTTAATTTATTCCAACTACTTTTTCTTTCCTTCTCCTGAATTTTTTTTCTCTCCCTGTCCCCTCTGATAGGCAAGCAGGGCGGGCAGCAGAATCATATTTCTTCTGTGGGGCTTGTGAACTGGTGCCTGCACTCAGCGCTTTTACATGGATTACTCATTTAATTCTCCCTTAGCTCTCTCAGTCTGCCCTTCATTCAGTTCATTGTCATAATGATTCTCTTTGGGACAGCAAATGAAGTATCAAGGAAAAACTTGTAAATGTTTTGAATCAAATGAAATTTTTTTTTCTCATCCCATCAGTGAATCCTTCCCACTTAGATTCGAAGCTATTGGAAAACAGCGTTGTTAATTTTCATTTATTCAGAGGCTCCTTATCCAGTTTGGCAGTTATCACTTCCTTGTCTCCTCTCTCCTGCTGCGCTCTTAGCCTTTTCACTGTTTCTTCTTCACCATAGAGAAGGAGAAAGGAAAGGTAATAAAATTTAAGCAATAAATGTTACTACTTATTTGTAATTAGATTATTGTGAAGCACTGTGTAAAATCTGACAATTAGGTTTGGGAAATTGGATTGACTTTTGAAAATCCACTATCCTGTAAGTACTTCGTGGTATTGTGAGTAAGAAAGGGTTGGCTGGCCGACGAGGCGAGACGTGCAGGTAGGTGAGTACCTCTCAATGGAGTGAATGGCGGAACCTGTGTCACTGTTCTGGGACACGGCAGTGAACAAGACAAAAGCTCACCCCCACGGCGCTGGCGGTTTCGTATGAGGGTGCGGTACTAAAGGTGTGATTTGCGGAAGCATGTATCTTCACTCCCCACGGTTTACCTTGCGAGTCTCACGAAAGCAGGAGCCGTTGTTATTACCTACTCAGTAAGATCGTCAGGCCTGCTCCCGTTTCTGCTCGATTTCTTCTTTTCCATGCTCAAACAGTGGCTCTGCTGGTCACCTGAAACACGGGGCCGAGAGAGTTGGGGAAGATTCATCTCATCCTTTAATCTCTTGGGTCTTCGCTTTGTCTCTCTTCCTCTGGAAATTCAGTTTCCATCCATGTGACTACTCTGTGAGAGCTTTCAGTTTGTAGAGGCAAAAGTTAGGGTCTGGAGAGCAGTACTTCTTTTTTTTCCTCATGCTATAAAATACTTATATATTTTTAGAATGGGCACTTAGTAATATGGATATAAGTTAGCAAATTACATTTAGATGAAGTTTAAATCAGTATTAATTTTTTTAATTTAATCTTTATTTTTTTCCCATTACTATTTAGTCCCCTTATACCTCCTCCCCCCCCAAAAAAAACTGCACTGTTGTCTATGTTCTTGAGTCCTTTTTCCTTTTTGCTCAATCCTTCCACCTTCTAACCTGCTGCTGCCCCCCCTCGCTAGCTGGAGAATGATACTTAAAGATTAATTACCAGAGTAATTATATTGTAAAATAATGCACATGATTGATAGTTAATATATCCCTCCCTGGGGAGCTGGAGAGCTTATTTGATTTGAAGAGATGAGTCCATTGCTTGTTTAGGCACAGATCTTTGTACGAAAAGCCAAATTGATGGGCTGGACTTGGAGGCAGGAGCAGATGATGGGAGGTGGTTAAAGGATAACCACCGTCATCATGCAGGGTGTTGCAGCGGGAAGGAGGCCACCAGTTACACTGAAGGAATCGTAAATCTCTAGGACATGACAGGCAGCAGGGTAAGAGAAGAGGTAGCATGTGCTGTTGTTGAGGACAAGCAGCCCTAGTATCTGTAGTGGGATCGTGCTGATCAAGAACCTCCTCCCCTGCCCTCCTGCCGCCCAAGCAGGTGCTGGTTTGAAGGATACTGGCTCCAGAGTGGTCGCTCGGAAAATTCTCTCCCTCTCCTTTCTTGTCAAACAGGGCACACGCAGCCTCTCCGTGTGGGCGGCGTCCATGTAACGAGACTGCCTCGTTTATTTTGGGTCCATGAGCTTGCGTAATGTGCCTATTTAACACCCTCTTAAAAGCTCTTTTCAGCACATGATCAAGTAAGGAGACCCACTAAATCCTGCTTCTTCTGGGCACAGTGGGCTGTTTAAGGTTGTCCCTGCCGCTCTGTATTTATGGGCAGGGACTGGAACTATGACATTTATCTCTGTTGGTGAGGTCGCTGATATATATCTGCTCCCATCTCCTGCGAAGAGCTGCACCTTATCTTGAGAGAGCGATGAGAGCACACCCATAACTCATGCTGCCTGGTCACTGGACTGTCAGTGTGCAAAGCCACTTCACCCCCCACAAACGGGGTGGGGGAGAGTGGCACATGGTTATACATATGAGGGAGACTTCGGTGGTGAATTATCTAGGATTTAAAACAGGAGAGAGGGAAATGCAGCTCCTAATAAGCTCTCCTCAGGGTGGCATATTTTGACCTGCCTCTTGGCATACCCTCTCTTCCTTTTTTTCTTAAACTGTAGAGATTTGTATTTAAAAGGAAACTTTGGTTTCTCTCTCCCTCTCCCCCCCGCCCCGCCTCTCTCTTTTAAAGAAATACACAGTTACTAATGAATATGTGGAAATAGAGAAATTAAAAATGAATAATCACTTCTACTTCCATCATCCAAACAGTCTCCAACATTTATGTGTAACTCTTTCCTCCTGTGTTCTCAGCCTATTTCCTGCCCACTCCGAGAGCCAGGAAAGACCTGGCTTGATCTCCAAAACTTATGCAAGAGTCCTCAGCAACTTGAATTAACTTGTCTGTTTCTCTGCCCTTAAAATACAGGACTGGTAAATTTAAAGGAGATTAAAAATAGAAAACTGAATGGAGACAGAGCTGCATAAAAGACAGACTGAGTTCTGTTGTTATATTGTCCTTGTACTGGCTCTTGGGATTTGTGCTTGGACAGAGACTTAGGGCCCCTTTTGCATTTCTGAGATCTGGCCTTTTAGGGAAAATGCCCACCCATTTCTTGGGCATATTATCAGTGTCCATAATGTTTGTAGAATCTGTTTATTCTAATTTTTTCCCCCCAGACAGGATTCCAGTCTCCTAATGAGTCTTCCTGCTTCCGTCCTCATGGCCCTTCTGATCTTCTGTATGCCAGAAAGATCTTTTCTAAAATGTGTATGTGCTCAGGTCATTTACCCGCTTATAAACTTCTCAGTGGTTCCATTGCCTTCAAACCAAGAAATTTATGGGCCTCCATGGTCTGAGCCCTGTTCATCTTGATGGCTTCAGCACTCCATGCCCTCACCAAGCCCCCTTCCTGAGCAGGGGCATTGAAGGGTCCAGAACCAACCAGGCTGGCCCTGAGGACTTTTCATACTCTGTTCTCTCAGCTTAGAGTACCTAGGCCCTTTTTTCCTCCCGCCATCACCCCTTCACCCCCCAGGAGCCTGGCTCAGGTATGTGCTCTGAGAGAAACCTTGGATTAGCACACTGGTTATCTGTGTATATGTTTGTCTGTCCCACTAGCCTGTGTGTGCCTTGCTCATTTCTCTCTGCCCCGTCCTTAGTCCAGTGCCTGGCACAGAGCAGCATGCAGTCCGTGTATGCTGAATGAATGGAGCAGGGCACAACGATTTTCATATGCTAATCACCTGCCTCCATGACTGTGCGTGCTCCCTGAAATCCAGAGCCCAGGTATGCCACTTGCTCTGATTGTTCTACTGTGTGTAGTATAGCTATGAAGGATTCATCAGATGGCACCCATAGGAATGCCAAGCCCACATTGGGGAGGACAGTATACCTGTTAAATCCAATTAAATTGTGAGATGGTGAGGATGAGGTTACAGAACATCTGTGGAAGTTCATGTGAGAAAAAGCGGCCAGGAGAAGCTCTGTGGAGGGCCTGAAGCTTCATTTAGAGTCCTGAGGGCTCTTTCCTGGTATGCCGGCGCTGGCCTACTGCTGGGTTCCAAGGACAGGAACAAATCACAATTGAGGACAACTCATCTCACCATCCTAGGCCTGCGTGCTCCAGGTCAGGCACTTTGATGATAGATGTGTATGAGCATGCACACGTGTGTGTGCATTATTTTTCTGTCTTCTCCCTGACATGCTCTGTTGTCGCTTATTTTCTTTATTTTACTGCATATCACTCAACTTCTATCACACTTACAATTTACTTATTTTCCGTCTACTCAGAATGTAAGGCCCATGAAGGCAGCAATTCCCATCTGCTTCATTCACTACCATGGAGTGAAACTTAGCACCTAGGACATTGTCTCATTCATAGCGGGCCCTTAATCAATAAGGACCATTTCCCTAAACAAGGAAATCCTGTACTAGAATTTCTATATCCTGGGTTTCGTATTGCAGTATAGCAACCTAGCATTTGCCAGTCTGCTATTCATTGTTCTGTGTCCAGGGGAACTGCAAATTATTAAAATTGCATGATCCTATAGTCCTATCCCTAGCTCCCAAGACAGTAAGCCCATGTTGCCATGTTGTCCCTGCTGCTTCTGAGCCAAGGGAATAGAGAGGTGACATTCTTAGGACCACGATGACATCATGTTTGGAGCCAGGGTAATACATGACCTCGTGTCCTCTGATGCCAAGGTTCTCAGCATCCTGTAGAGAGCCCAGTTTTTCTGAGCCACTGATCTTGTGCAGGTGGTAGCCAGTTAGATGGCCATGCCACTGCGAGAGTGCCTTTGATGAACTGAGACTCATTTCCTTGTTGATTTGAAATAGGCACTGAGACTATGATCTCCTAAGTTTGTTTCTGACCATTGAGTTTCTTGGAAGGCTGTTATTTCTGTTCTACTTTGTATGTACCTTTTAAACAGCAGTGGGATTGTGGGTCCATCCTTGCCAGTCTCGGCTATACAGTAGAGGCTCCAGGTCTTCCAGAGCAGGATTGCTCAGGATTCTTTAGCCTAAGGAAGTGTGTAATGAGAAAATGGCTAGTTAGTGGGTTGTGATCAGCATGTGTTCGGCTTCTTCAGCTGGTGCAGGTGTCCATGTTGAAAGCTAGGGAACTTGAGGGTTCAGGGTGAATTCTCTGTACCAACAGGTTCCAGTAGAATCTGCTGGAAGACCAGTATTACAGAACCAGTCAAATTCAAGATTCAGGTCACCTATTGGACACTCCTCTCAAATCATACTGGTCCTTGCTGCCCAGGGGTTTAGGACCAAATAGTTAACTTTTGTGGATTACTTTAATAGGCACTTACCTGTTCACCAGCACTGTTAGATGCTTTGTAGTAAATGATCTGATTTAATACTTGTAATAACCTATAAGGCATTTTAATTTTTATCTCTGTTGCACAAGTGAGGAAACTGAGACCATCTGTCTAGCAAATAGCTCTACTAGAATTACTCAGTGTCTATGCTTGCAGTGCATAATCATGCATGTGGCTCTGAGAGGCAGAACTCGGACTAACCCTGAACGCTTTACCTCTGGGTGTCAGGGATGGCAGACATGTTAATAACTGAGTCTAACGAAGACTGGGGTTCAGATTTCCCCTAGAGGCTCAAGCCTCTATGTAAAGCCGCTGGGTAGATATAGCTCATCATCTTAGATTGACTATTTTACCTCGTTTTCATCTATTCTTCCGTATCCAAAGTACCTGCCCCTCTCTGCGGAACCGTGCCTGCTCCCGCAGCAGCAGCTGCCTCGCCTGCCTTGTCCCGGGCCTGTGCAGAACGCGTGGACGGGGAGTGGTGCAGAAGAGCAAACCCACGGTCCGCATTCAAAAGGCGTCAGGAGGAGGACCGGGCTAGAACCAGGGACTCCTTGTCTACCTGGATTCTCTGCGCACACAGGAAATAGGACCAGAGATGAGAGTAGAGGGTACAGATATGGAGAGAGCATGCAGCATGCTGGTGCGTTTGCTGATTGCTGCTCTTATTACAGTTCTAAGGCAGTGTTAAATTAACCAATTAATAAAAATGAATATGCCATTGGAAGCTACATTTGTGTGGGGCTTTTTATTGTTGTTGTTAAATTGGCTAATTTAACACCATCTTAGAATCGTAGTGATTTGTAATACCGGCAGCCCACGAGTTCAGGAGAAGGTGGGGGTGATTCCCTCTAGAGCTTCCCCAAGCATTGCCACATGCTCTGTCTTTCTTCTGTGAGGAAATGTGATAAACAGTATCTAGGCATCGGCTGGCAGTGGCCCTTGGGACTCTGCAGCATGCTAGCCAGATCTTCATGGTCATGGAGAGTTTTTCTCTGGCAGACTACACCGCAGTCTTTTTTGTGTACACATTCCTACACATGTAGCTGTCTCTGTAGGTATCTATCACTGCATCGCATTTTATTGATGGCTTTCCATACAAGTGCCTCTCTACCCCTCTATGATACACTATATCCAACATGTACAGCTATGCTTGGCACACGATAGGTACTTGATAAATATTTGCTGAATGAACGAATTCTAACGAATAACCACAGCATTCCCCTGCGATATGGAGACCTGGAAAGGTGTGTTGGCAGTCATGTTAGTCAAGTATAGATTTGCATTTCATTCTTAGTGCTTGACAAACATCAACCAACAGAAGAGTGTGCCCAGATTAGCATTAGGAACACCCTTCCTTCCAGCCATTGCCACCACCAGCAGTGGCCCCTACATATTTTCAAATTCCCTTAGCGGGTGGATACTGCTCCTGATGAAGAAGAAAGAAAATGTTTTATTACAGTTATCTAGAAAATGGGATGGGTTGTAGAAGTTCTGCTGAGCAGCATAATAGTGTTTTGGGGTTTTGGTTTTTTTGGGGGTTTTTTGCACCCCAGCTGAGGTTAAATAAAGATGAATTAATAATGAAATGAAATCAGCTTGGTTACATGACTTACTCCATTCAGCTGTATTCCACAGCTCCAGACCATCAGCTGCCAGGTAGACATTAAACCTGTTTTCACCATGAACCTTCTGTGTTGATCTGTGCAGAAAAATGGACCAGGTTGCCATCTATATTCAGATCTTCTCTGAGTTATATTTTAGGAGGGAGATTAGGGCCAAACTCTGAGCTCCTTTAAGGGATTACATCAGTTACTGCAGTGTTACAGAGAAAATGCAATGAGAGCTCGACTTCTGAGAGACTCGATGCCAGCCTGCCAGCTACCCTGGAATGTCCTGGGATGAAGTTTATGGGAATCCCAACAGAAGTCATTAGAGAACCTTGGGAGGTTCTCTAATGGCAAGTGTGCCCTTTCCTTCCCAGAAGGACTTGGGAAGCATTAGTAGGTTCCTGGCAGAGGTGCCCCAAACCATAAAAAGTCAGCTTTCCTTTTTCCTGGCAAGAGGATGGACATTCATTAAATTCATCCCTCTTCTTTCAGACTGTGTCAGCCTGCATACATGTGGGTCTTCTGCGGGGGGCGGTGGGTGGGCTTATTTTTTTTTTTTTTACAGGCATAGCTTTGTTATTGAATAGTTATTCAGACAGTTACTGAATTTGTGGATAATGTAATATATACGTGTGTGTGTGTGTGTATCTGCTTTGCAAAATTAAATTACCCCTTGTGTAATTAAGGAGCATGGAGTTTTGTTGGGGAGGGTTGCTTTCTTTTTAATTTAAATTTTTTTTAATTTTATTGATTATACTATTACAGTTGTCCTGATTCTTTTCCCCCTTTGCCGCTCTTCACCCAGCAGCCTCCGCCTCACCCCTTCAGGCAACGCCCCCAACATTGTTCGTGTCCATGGGTCAGGAGCATGAAGTTTTATCATATTACCTAATGACCTTGTTTTAGTCAATCAGTGGTAATTTTTATTATCCAGCAACTACCGGTGGTGTTTACTTATAAATGTTTTTTCTTTCCTCTTTGTAAAAAACAAATGGAGCTACATGGTGAGGCATCTTCATTTTGAGCTGCTTGCAGAGAAAGCTGAAACATGAGAATAGAAGAAACCTTAGGATGATAGCAAAACAAATAAAATTAAATTCTTTGATTGAGTGTTTGCCACCGTACCAAACATGGGCAAAAGCACTTGTTTTCAAGAAAGGGGGGAAGAAAGCAAAACTTAAAACCAAAACAACCAAACTTTAAATTCCACTTTTGCCATGTGAAATTGTCTAATCAGCCTCATTTTCTTCTGTTGGCATCATCAGCTTCTGTTTGTTCTGATGCTTCATTTTTAGTATCTTTATGGGCTTATGAAAGCAGAAAGATTGCCTGGGTTGGAACAAGTTTCTCTACCACTTCCTGTGTGTCCATTCTCAACCAAAATAAATCAGTGCAAATGCCAGTGTCCTCTCCCTTTCCAGGCCTTTCAGACCTACTTGGGAGAAAGCTGGTATATATCTTACCAAGTTAGGTTAAATCAACAAACAGGAACACCTTCTGCAACAGCTGTTTTGCCCTTTAGAGACAGAAGAGCATCTTGCGATCACCTTTGAGAGCTGACGGTCCTGACCATTCTTGTAACCCGTGAGGTGCAGTGATCTAATCCTGTGAACATATTAAGACCATATTGAATCGCTTTTAGAAATTATTAAGAGTGTAAAGGTAGCATAACTACATTGGTGCCCATAATTTATGTCTTTTCTCATCATTATTAAAAAGAAAAAGTAATTCCAGAGAGTTCTAATGTAAAGCTGAAGTACTCTTTGCATAAAGGAGTATGATGGATTCTCTCACTACTTGGAATTGCTGTGCTGGAAGGAAGATGGGGAACGGGAATGAATATAGTCAAATAAATTAAGCCTTGATACCCAAATAGGGCTATGTAAGCAAACTGACTGCAAATCAAATAGAGAAGCATTTGCTAAAGAATACATGATCTTAGTTGAGGCTGAACAAAACTAGCCTCTTTGTGCATATGTGTATATTTCTCTTGACATGTGCAAAGAATTGTTGCATTTCCACTCCTGTGACCTCAGATCTCTTCAGCAGAAAGTAGCATCCATCCATAAAACTGCAGAACAGATTTCTCCAAATGGCAAAGAGTAATCTTTATTAAGTGTAAACAAGCCCATTGGCAAATAGTAGGTGGGGCTTGTCTGGTTTATCTAGCTTTACAGATCCCCACGTTTCCTATGTTTGTTTATTTATTGTTTTTAATATGTGAGGTTTTTTTCTTCTTAACCCTGTAGCGGCTAGCACATACCAGTCCTGGAAGGTTAGGTCATGAGTGGGTCATGACGACCAAGCCCAATGTGTTCATTCTTCCTCCCTGATCTGCAGGCAGCTTCCTTCCTGGAGCAAGTGTTAAAGGTGGATAGTTATCCACCCCTTCTTATTTTACAGATGAGACAGAGGCACAAAGAAATGGAGTATTTTTCTGTTTCGGTCACAGACTGTATTTTGCAGTAAAGCAGGGGCTTCATCACATGACTTTCATCCAGCTCTACAACTCACACTCTGGCATAACATGTTCTTAATTTGCTCACCTTTTTGAACTACTTGCTCCAACTCAGAGCCAAAACTACTTTAAGCACCAGTTCAAATGACGCTGATCTCTTGGAGTCTATAGAAAACTTTGGAGTGGAGCATGTTTTCCTCCTTAGAACCTCAAGTCAAATCAACAATTACTTTATAACGTATTCTAATGATTGTATTCTATTGGATCTATTTTTCTCTAAGTAATTCAACAGCCTTAGGCCAAAATCCTTATGTCCTGCCCTGAACAAGGAGATTGAGGCAGCTGGATTTGAAACTGAAATGCGAGGCACGTATGGGGCGCAGTAAGTTGTTCATTTTGGATCAGTGTAGACGACCAGTGAGGGAGTCCTGGGAGGTAAGACTGAATTGCGTATTTCTCAACAGGGGGCAGTCAGAAGTGGCATTTTGGTGGAACGTCCATCCTTGTATTAGCTCCCTCTCCTGAATGTCTTGGTACCCTCTACCATCGGAAACATTGGGAGCATCAATAAGCCATTCCTATAGCTTTGCAGTGGCAGTGATGGGGGGTGGGGAGCATTGCACAGCCCCCGAGTATGAGACGTTAGTTGGCAGCACAATTGGAGAAGGCAGAAGGTAGAGAAACTGAGGGAACACTGATGAAAAGTCATTATCCTGGTTTAGGAGTCAGCAGTCTCCTTTTCAGTAGGATCAGTATTTATTCATAGTGGCATCCAGAGAGACAGCTCCCATGCCATCCTGATACCTCATTTACAAGTTAGTGGCAGCAGGGATGGCAGTGGTGGGAAAAGAAATTGCTGAAATGACAATGGAAAAAATCAGTAAGGAATGCAATTTCTCCTTTCATGTAACTGTCACTTGTTGCCATCCATGCTGTAGCTTTCCGGGAGCATGAATAACAGCAGCTTGATTTACTTCCTTCCTGAATGCCCAGCTGCTGTCTGTTCAGGCTTCACAAACTTCCGTCAGAGCCACGTCCCGGGGAGATGCGGGCCCTTTCTTCCTACCCCTCCTGGCTGATCCTTCTTCCTCCCATTCTCGTTAGAATGGAAAGTATTCTCAAATTCTATTTATCCCTATTAAGTTTTTTTTTAGTGTCCTTTTATCTTAAGTATAGTTACTCTGCATTTGCCCGATAACTAAAGTTCCTAAAAATGATTCCAAGACGGGCCTGGCCATGTTGCTTAGTTGCTCGGAGTGTTGTCCCATACACTAAAAGGTTGTGGTCCGACCCCAGTCGGGGCTCATATGGGAAGCTGCTGCTCGGAGTCTCACTCTCACACTCACATCACTCTTTCACCCGCTGTCTCTCCCCACCTTCTTCTCTCTCTAAGATCAATAAATATATCCTCAGCTGTGGATTTAAAAATATAAATTAAAAAAAAGACTTTTAAGAGGTCTAACAGGTACCTCTTGTTACCAGTGTGGCCATTTTCAGGCAGTGGTTTAGACCATAGTTAAATATACTAAAAAACTTACAAGACGTTTATCCTCTAAAAGAGCAATGTTCAACTGGTGTGCCACGACAATTTTTAAAACACGTAAAACCTGACTATTTAGTTGGCTCTGTTCTCTTTCCCCTTAGACTGTCAAATTTAAAAAAGACAACAGCCAACACTATAGCCATCTGTGGCCATTTGACTGTGTAAATCAAAATTATACCTATTTTTTGTCAGATTAGCAAAAAATATATTTTTTTGGTATGCCACAGAATTTTAGTAATTAGTTTTTGTGTGCCTTGAGATGAAAAAGGTTGAAAATCACTGCTCTAAAAGTATTAATTTGTTTAGTAATACATACTTTTCAGAGTGTTTTCACATACTTCCCCCCTGGGTGTTTGCTACAGTGCTATGAATTAAGGAGGGCTGCTGTTATCACCACCTCACCAGTGAAAACACTGAGACTCCATAAAGTTGCCTTTTGGACAAGGTCACACGGCTTAATTAAGGATGGAACTGGCACTTAATACTCCACCATTTCCTCTCTCTCCTTTTTAGGGATTGAGGGAGGACGCCAATTTGATTAGTCCTCTTTGGATGTCAGAACAATTTTTTTCTTTTTTTTAAAGAATATTTTAAGCGTTTCAATTCCGATCTTTCATGGAGACAAGTTCTTTTTTCCTTCTGCCAACGAATTGTGACCTCCTGCCAATCAAATATCTCTGTCTTCCTTTAACCTTCTGTACTCTTGGTTTGGAAGTTGCCTCAGTAACAGAGAGACCTGCAGTCCCTGTTGCCTGGTGTACATATATTATATACATATGTATGATGTGCATACTACAAAGTTAAAGATTTTTGTAACGTGCAGATGAATTGTAAAAGCATTGACTTTTTACTCTTTCAGCTCCCTTTGAATTTCTTGGCAGAGGTTTGATGATAGATATTGACAAAGGGAAGAAGGAAATTACGATAATGGTTTTCAAGTAGATCCCGATTTTAATTAAAAAGAACTCTGATAACATTAAAAGGTGTGTTTAGATAGTAGCCATACTCTCAGAGAGTTTGAATATTATTACTTTCTTTGATATATGTGAAAATATAAAAATAAATTGTTGGGAGAAAGAAAGCAGTTGTGTTTTCCTAAGCCAGCTCCGTTTCTGACTTAAAAGTGAGTGTAGTAGGAAGACTTAGTATTGTGCTCTCCAAAGGGTCAGTTCTTAGATACCCTAACCTGGGAGGTGGTTCTCAGAAGGAGCTCCAGTGCCCTGCCAGGGCACATATGTATACTTTGCTTCTGCTCCCTGTCTTGAATGCCACAGTACTGCCTCATTCTAAACTTTGGGAACATCAGTAAACTACCCCTCCCCCCACTCTGATGCATGTTCCTCTGGCCAGTTATTCATTCTTTAAGACTGAGTGTAAGGTTGACTCTCTGGGAGCTTCCTCTGCCCCCTCAGTGTTCAGGCGGCACCGTCTGCTGCCTCCGTCATGGCCTGATCCTTGTAACTGTTTTCTTGGTATGGAGTTTTAACACTTGGGACATAGTAGAAACTCAGTAAATAATAAGTGGGTGGGTTGGTGGTCTACTGATTTATCTACCCCCCCATTGCATCCTGGGCAAGAGCATCATTCTGGACTGTTCATTTCTCTAGCCAGTCATTGTGAATGCCTTAAACCAGGGCGGGAAAGCGGGAATGCTGACCTGGTATTTCTTCTACCACAAGTCTAGGTAGAATGTGCGAGCTTGTGCAGCAGTGTGGTATATAGGAATAGTGAATGACTTCAGAGACAGGACACTCGTCATCTGATCCTTGCTCTCCTCCCTCATATATAAGGAGAGGGGTGGGCAAAGGTCACCCCAAGGAATCTCTTCATTACTCCAGCTTTGGGAATTCTGTGATATATCCCTTTTGGTGGGGAGACACTTTAGTTTATTCATTCCAGATACGGATTTTCAAATCATCGGAATAGGCTCAAATTCTGGTTTTAGTTTTAGTTTTTAGGATTTTTTTTAAAGATTTTATTTATTTTAGAGAGGAGGGAAGCAAGGGAGAAAGAGAGGAAGAGAAACATCAGCGTTTGAGAGAAGCAGCTATCAGTTGCCTCTCACACACGCCCCAACCAGCGACCAGGCCAGCAATACAGGCATGTGCCCTGACCAGGAATTGAACCAGCGACTTTTTATTCTGCAGAAGACGCCCAACCAAGCCATGCTGGCCACGGCTGGATCAGCCATTTATAAACACACTGATCTAAGACAAGTTATTCAACCTATCCTTGCCTTAGTTTTCTCATCTGTAAATTAAGGATGCAGTAACTATTAAATATAGCATGATTTTAAAAATTACTTATTCCAGTGCCTAACGTAATAGAAGTAGCACCCCAGTTGTAGTAGCTGTTAGTATTCCACTAATTTCCTAGTGACCTGTCTGTCCTGTCTCTTGATATAACTTCAGGAAACTTTTAATTATCTATAAACCTAGCTCTGAATATATCAACTGTTTCCCAGTGTGTTTTTAAAGAGTCAGCGTAGCCTATCGGATTATCCGTCTACGCAGGAAAAGACATCCAGTAACAGGCCGCCATAGGTTAAACCAGGGCACTGGGCATCCTGAGTCAGATGAAGTGCGTTCACCCTGAACTGATATGATGCAACAGAAAGAACAACTGCCTGTCAAAAGATATGGCTCATAATCTGTATCTTGTTACCAAGTTGGCATATGACCTTGTGTAGGTAGGTCATTTAACTTCTCTGGTTTCCTGTTCCCGCCTCTAAAAATTATGGAGTTTGGGTTCATTGGTTTTTAAGGTTCTTCTCAGCTGTAAATTGTGATTCTGTGAATACTTAAGTGGTACAGTAGGTATGTTTGCTATCATTCCCTTTCTTTCTTTAGGCCAGAAACCTAGGAAAGCTTGGCTGTACGATTTTTCTTTCTTTCCCTTCCTTCCTTCCTCCCTTCCTCCCTTCCTCCCTTCAGTTGCTTTCAATGAGCTAGAGAAGAAAAAGCATATTAAATAACCCTGTTACCTCAACAGTGTGATTTTTCTTTCCCAAATTTCCCTTTAGATCCTGTATGTCATAGAACTATACAAATACATGTGTTTTTAATTTGAATTAAACCATATCCCCCCTCCCTATCGTGAGCACTGGGTATTATCCCTTTTCAATGTTATTTTGTTTCCCTTGACCCCTGATTCTTTGTGGATTCTTTTTGGATCTTTTTGTGTTTGTTCTCTCATCTGATAGATACTCTGTAAATAGGTCTTCAGTGTCTTCAGTCTGGTTGTTAATAAATAACCTGATCAGGCCCAAGTGTGGACTATCATCACTCGATCATTTTCACAGGACCACAGAGCAGTGACTTCAAGTGCTCAGATTCATTCATTTCTTCAACAATCTTTACTGAACTTTTTCCCGAACCGCAAGCCACTCTTTGCTGACAGATTATTTTGCTAGAATTCAGCTCTGAGTTGTTTAGATGTCACTTTTTTACCTGTTGCTCAGTTTTGTTTTGTTTTTTTAAAGATTATTTATTTATTTTTAGAGAGAGGGGAAGGGTGGGAGAAAGAGAGGGAGAGAAACATTAATGTGTGGCTGCCTCTTGCACACCCCCAACTGGGGACCTAGCTCATAACCCAGGCATGTGCCCTGACTGCGAATCAAACTGGCAACCTTTGGTTCTCAGGCTGGCATTCATTCCACTGAGCCACACCAGCCAGGGCTCTCAGTTTCTTTTTGTTTGGGATGGTCACCAACTGACCTTTTTATACATCTTAGAAAGCTGTGGGCCTTCTCTCCAAAAAATGCCAGATACATGAAGAGAGAAAAAGCACGTGGCCCACCAAGGAAAGAGAGGATGCTTGAAAAAGCATCGTCATTTAAAAGGGCAAATAGTTTAATATGACCTGCACGCCTGCTGCAAGAGGGGCAGTGGTGGAAGATTAGTTTGGGAAGTCAGACACCCCCGGCTTTGAAGGTGGCTATGTTTGTGCAAGGTTGCTTACGTTGTACCTAAATGTCCAGGTTACACATGTTACTAAGGCAGCCCTGATTTGGATGCCTTTCCCTGATCTGACTGCCTAAATCTCCTGGGGGCTCTCTTGCTGAGAGGGAGCTTAAACCAGGCTGTGTTGTGTGCTTGCTTCTTGACAGGGGACAGAGATGGGCTTAAAACCCTGCTCTGCAGAGCCTCAGGAGCAACAAACTTTACCACACTCTGGGAACGTCCTCTTCCAGCAAGTTAGGTGGCTCCTTCACTTACATAAGATGTGTGTGTTCTGGCAGGGAAGAGAGCTGCCTGATGAGTGTTTAGCAAAAATGATTTGTGTGGAGTTATTTTGAGACGCCAGGGGAGCGAATGGCAGCCAAACCCTGCAGTATTTTCAACCACTCACTCATCTACAAAGATTAATACATTACAGTGTCTCAACCAGAACATTGGTCACAGGGAAATAAGAATGCTGGGGCCCCACAGATTATAAGTGCCAGTTCTCTCAGTCCACACAAGGTGACTTCAGTGATTTGGACTAGACGTGGTGCTCCAAGCTTCCCTCATACTCTTTCGGTCCCGTTTGCCCTGAGACTGGAAGTGGACACGCAGGTTTCCTTCCATGGAGTTGGCCGGGCTCCTGTTGAAGCTGCGGTTTGATGATTCTCTCACTCCCTGTATGGGGAGCAAATTAGTTTTCTAGTAGAGAAGTGAGCCCACTTTTTGTGGCATCCCAAAATACTGACTTTATGAAGGTAACTGACCTTCTTGAGGTTCCAGGCTAGCTAGGAGAAATCCCTCCTTCCCCTTCCAAAGCATTCACCTTTTCTCCTGACTCAAGCATGAACAAGCTGCCTGTTAAGGATGAGTGAATTACAGAATATAGGGTTTTCCAGTTTAATGACATTAGGAGGGACAGCCTCCATATAAAACACTTTCCTTGTTTTTGTTTTTCTCTTGGCTGTTATACTGTGAAATTTGCCATGTCACTTCCCCACCCTCTTGCTGACAGCTGTCGTCTTTGCCACTCAGGACCTAGTGTTTCCCTAGGACGCCTGTCTGACAGGGAAGAGGCCTTGCTCCACCCCCACCCCACCCCCGCCCCCCCCCGGGTCTGTAGGTGTATAGTTTAAGAGTTCCGAGTGCCAGGAGATCTAATTGCCTCCGACCCCGAGGGATCCATTTGGGCTGGAGGGCGTCCAGGCGCTTGCGAGACTGGAGGGAGGGCTCAGAAAAAAGGAGCCCCACTCATGACTATCCGTTTGTTTTGTTTTGTTTTATAATTTTAGAGGACATACAATTACTTTAATGACAAAAACTATGGGAACAAGATATAGTTATATAAAACAGGCAACCACAAAGTGTGCAGCTTTCTGGAGTCCCCAAAATTCCCGACGAGGATGTGCACCCCAGCATTTTTATTTTAATTAAGGTGCTTTGTCACAAGCCTCATATACCCAAGCCTGGGCCTAATAGGAAGATATGGAGGGGGCACAGTTCAGAAGAAGCACTGCTTGTGCTTGTGCATGAGAGAGCTAGAGGGAGGGAGGGAGGGAGGGAAGGTGACGGGGAGGGAGAGAGAGAGATTATGATTGACATCGAGTCTCTGCCACTTTGAGGCCCCTGAGAAGCCAGTATTCACAGTCTCAAACATTTTAGCTAATGGTGCTCCCTTCTGCCACTGGACAAGATACTGGACAGGACCTTCCTGATGGGAAGTCAGGCTTGGGTATGATGGAGAGTGAACCAGGAACAAAAGTCAATGAGGAGGCATAAACAATCCATCATCGACTTTTTTAGGGCGGGGCAAGGGAACTGGCAGACAGCCGAGAGCTTTGGAAGAGAGTGAAAGGTGTGAGGCGGAAGAAGGGGTGGCTCCTCTCTCCATTTTCCGTGAAATGAAACTTTATTCTCAAGTTTGCAGTGCCAGGGGATCTACGCATTCTCATCATGTCTCTGCCACTGCAGACACTGACACCGAGTATGTGCCCATGGGTAGGCAGGTACCGCCCCGGCGTCGTTCTTCCCACAAACGTCAGTTTCTGATGTGCGTCTTTAGGACAGCTGCTGTCTCCTCCCATAGGTGTGGACCTGCAAGTTCAGGCTCAGGGGCTGTGGTTTCCTCGGCCCCCCTCTTCTCTTCTCACCCTCCTTCCTTGAGCTGGTGAGCACACACTAGTGTACCTGCGTCCACAAGCTGCACACACACACCGCCCCAGGCTGTCACAAGCACCAGGAATCAGGCAGTGCGCTTGATCACCAGTTGTGTTCAGGAAGTTTCTACTCCTACCCTCCCTTAACTCTCCCTCACCACTTCCTCACCTGTCACTCCCTTATTAGAAATCATGATTTTGGCCCTGACCAGGCGGCCCGGTTAGTTGGAGTATCATCCCGTACACCAGAAGGTTGTGGGTTCAATCCCCGGTCAGGGCCCACACCTATAGATGGGGGTCCGATCCCAGTCCAGGCACGCACAGGAGGCAGCTGGCTGACTGGGAGTTTCTCTCTCCCATCTGTCTGTCTGTCTGTCTGTCTCTCTCTCTGTCTCTCAAACTAATAAACATATTCTTGGGTGATATTTAAAGAAGAAGAAGAAAGAAATCATGGTTTTTGGCAAGCTTCTTACCCAGCAACTTGTGCCTCATGTTGTCCTTCAGTCGTGCAATAAGCACGCAAGAGCAACTGTCCACTCCCTTGAAGACAGGCACAGCCTGGTGAGACGGGCTAACATCTCAGTCTGGCTGCAAAAAACTCAGGAAGCTTGTCCGTCAGGTACCTTTTTTCCTCCCTTGCTTCCTCCCTTCTCTCCCGCTTTCCCACTGAAGCTTTGCATCCAGTGTCACAGTTCAGATTCTGATGCTTGGGTGCCCTGCTGTTGGCACAGTGTGGCAGGAGCTAAAAGGCCTCAATTAAGTGCAAGCCGTGCTTTCACTGCCCCATGACCACAGTGATGACTGAAATAGTCCATGGAAAGGAGAGGATGCAGATATCCTTTCCTTTCGCTCCGGTCTCCCAAAGAGGGAAAATAATCACTTGAGTGGAACACTCTTTTCCTGAATGCTGCAAAGTGCATTCTGGGCAGTGCTTTGGATTTGCTGTACCTTTTTTATCCCTGAGAGCCCCGTGAATGAGAGAAGGAAATGAAGAGACTGCTTGTCACAACACCACCAGGGTCTCTGCAGTGCCTGGGGCTTCTACCGAGAGACAGAGAATGAGAGTGGGCTGGAATGCAGGCCTTGGAGGCCGGCAGCCTTCCACAGGATGGGCTCTGCCTCTCCTACACAGTCCCTTGAGGGCTTTCCTTTCCTGCAGCCCGGGGATTCCTGCTGCACTAATGGAGCTTTCTCTCATACTGCAGCATCCTGCCTGGAATGAAAGTCTTAACTCTGCCTGGTCACAGGGAGGGGGACTGCTGTGCAGTGCCTCCACACCCCTCGCCCATTAATCCAGCAAAGGCAGCAAATCTTTCTGCCTGAGCCTCCAAAGGTGGCTCTCAAAGCCATGAGAGGGGATGTACCCCGCCACCCGTCAGACTTTTTTAATTGAATCCACTACAAAGGTATTTCCAATTCGAAGATTCCTTCAAATTATGTAGGCTGACAGTGGAAAAACAGTAGAATGGTAGCAGATCAAAACCTGTGTCTTGTGAGGACCTGGGGATGTTTAGCCTGGAGAAATACGACATGAGGACGAGAGGAAATAGATGTTGAACTATCTTCAAGTATTCGAAGGGCTGTCAGATAGATAGTGAATGTTTTATATGGTCCCACGGAACTGGACCAAATCTTAGAAGGCCTAGATGTCAGATTGTGGAGTTCTGATTTTAATGGTAAACTGTGGGAAGCCACTGAAGGGTTTTAAGCAGAATATTTTGCTTTAGGATAGTTAATTTGGTGGCTGTGTGTGGGAAGAATCAAGTATACCCAGACATGAGAGGCAGGCAGGTAGATCAGAAGATTCTTGGCTAAAAGCTAAAGGGACCTGAACAAGCTGAGTTACATGGAAAACTGAGAGGAGCCAATGGGCTATCCAGACAACTATGGAGGTGAAATTAATGGAATGGATAAGATGTCGCAGTCATTGGGTTATTTGGATAAAGTAGTGACAGATCAATGATAAGTTGAGTTTTTCACACTGGGAGGATGTGTGGAAAGTGCTAAAACCAGAATGGGGGGGGCGAGGGGAAAAGAGGAGGCGATTTAGGAAGATGAATTTGGTTTTGGACATGTTGAATTGAGATATTGGCAGGACATACAAGGGGACAGATGTGTGTCGGACATTTGAGACTTAGGTCCAGAGCTCAGAGAACAGTTAAAGATTGCATGCCTGTGCGTTCTGCCTGGTCACAGTGATGGAGGGTATGAAAACGGATGGACCTCTCAAGAAAGAGACAGTGTAGAGTCGAAAGGAAACAGCCCAGAACAAAACTGAGGGCAACAATAGAAGACACCAGCAGCCCACCGAGATAGGGCCCCACCGAAGAGAAGTAAAGGGAGGATAGAATTTCACTAAAGGTTTGGTGCACAGTATTGAATGCCACAGAGACCCAGTAGGGCTCCCGCTGAGAGTTGATTATCAGAGTTGTCAGTGAGGAGGTTACTTTTCCAAGTGGAGTTTTATAGAAAGATAAAGTCCTTGTATAAAATCATATGAACAAAGGGTTGTTGTGCTTACGGGGTGTAAATTTTGAATGGGGAGATCTGAGTCTGTGGGAACACAGGGGGAAGCGCAGATACGAGAGAGGGGACGTTCCTCAAACAGGGCAGGAGAGACAGGTTGAGAGTACACACCTGTGGTGGATGTCAGCTTCCGCAGACAGTTTCTACTGAGCCATGTGTCCTTCCCTTTTACCTTCTAGATCATACTATTGTAAGCTTTTTTTAGTATTGTTTTCGTTATTATTTACGATATTCTTATGCTGTCACCTGTACTGATATTCTAGTTTGGGGAAGTTGAACTCTGTGCCTTGCCTGGATTTTATTTATTTATTTATTTATTTATTTATTTATTTATTTATTTATTTATTTATTTTTAACCAGCCTACAATGTGCTTTAGAGCAAGAGTCAGCAAACTTCTTCTGTAACGGGTCAGGTAGTAAATATTTTAGGCTTTGTGGACCATATAGTCTCTGTCACAGACAGACAACAGAGCGTGGCTGTATTCCAACAATAAAACTTTATTTATGGAAACTGAAATTTGACTGTCATGCAATTTTCACGTGTCACGAAAGTCTTTTTTTAACCTTTCTAAAATGTAAAAACCATTCTTCGCTCGTGGGTTGTACAAAAACAGTCTGCGAGCTAGATTTAGCCTGCAGAAGTTGTCTGTTTACCCTTTACATTATGGTAACAATGAAAAAAAAATGCCATGCTTCATCCACAGCCCAGAATTCAAGTAGCTCATCAGGATAGGATGTATTTATATGTCCAAGATCAGCCTGTACTCTTGAAGACCCTGGGCTTTTCAGAATTCCTTTATTTGTCCTCTCCCCCTCCCCAGCCTTGTATGTATGTATTTCTTTATTAGTAATGTTAGTGAGATAAAGGGCTCTTAAAGAGTTCCTCAGCCCTCAGCGTTGTATTTATTCTCCTTGGTTTTAGAGTCTTGGTATTCCTGATATAACTGGTTTCTTCTTCTCCAGTTCTGCTACCTGAGTATACTCATCTCTAGACATTAAATTTCACTTGCCTCAGGAGGAGAAGCTCAGAGCAATTTTCTGTGAGTGGAAGCTCTAGAAGGCCACTAGTCTCGAAGTACACTCCACACATCTCAGAACCATTTTGTTCAAATAACAACACACTCGGTTTAGAAAAAGTTACTCTAAATTTATGCAAGCAAGTAGCTTTTACATTTAGCTGCCAGGTGTGTGCCAGAATACCTTCTGGAAGCTTGTACTTGCAAGATCCAAATGGGTATTTTCTTTCGTTCTTTCTTTCTCTCCTTTTCTCTTTCTTCCTTTTCTTCCTTTCTAATTTTTTTTTTTTTTAGAGCAAGAGAAAGGGGGGTGGAGAGAGAAACATTGATTTGTTATTCCGCTTACCCATGCATTCATTGGTTGCTTCTTCCATGTGCCCTGATTGGGGCTCAGGCCTGCAACCTTGGCGTATTGGGATAGCGCTCTAACCAACTGAGCTACCCAGCCAGGGCTCAAGTGGGTTTTGTCTGTGGCTTCCTCACCACCCTGTAATTATTCTCTACCAGCTTGGACAGTAGATGCAAATTTTTCTCTTTATCCATTAACTTGGAATTAAATGGCCATAATTGGAATTCTTCAGTGCCAAAAATGAAAGAGGAAAAAAATAAATCTAAGTTTTATTTGATTCAAAGATAAAGTTACATATTTAAAATAAGTCAGAAAAAGCGAAAGTTGAGGTTCTCATAGAAACCAACTCCCCCTCGTTGCTCAGACTTGGGGTTTGTGCTCGTTAGGTGCCGTCTCCATAGTGCCAGGGTGTTACATAAAAGCTTGAGCCATGTAGCTTTCTTGTCATTGGAAGGATCATTGTTGCCCTAGCTTTTGACCTCAGATACCTTGTTTTCTATGTAATAAAGATATGAGGTTGCTGTTTTGATACGGATAATGAAGAAAAAACATTTTTGGAGGGCACAGTTCTTTATCTTGCCCAGTTGTTTCATTCTGCTCCTGGTTGATGGTAATATTATTGTAGCAAACCCCAAAATGAACATGTGTATTGGGAAGCAGATAGCCTACCGTCTCCAACCCCCTCCCCAAACCCACTCCAGAGACCGCCTGGCTGGATGGTTTATGGCCATGCTCTTGGGATGCCAGGGAAGGGAAAGGCCTCGTTAATCAGGGAGAGTTTTTCTTCCTCTGAAAATCACTGTTTTCAGATCTCTCTCAGCAATGGGGAGAATTATAAGAGGTTATTCTCATGCTGGCCCGATTGTTATCTTCTGTACCAGCTCCAATGCATTTCTCCCTTTTGGGAATGATTCTTCGGTGTTTAAAGCCAATGATAAATCAAGTTGGTAAAGCCAGCTCTGCACACTGCCTGGCTAGACTGAGAGCCAGAAAAACAGAATAAGGCCTCTAAGCCATCTCTTCCTGGTCTCCTTGGATAATGGTCAATGATTTAGCATTTAACACTCACTTTGGTCCAGAGATAAGAGTTACTGGAATTTCTCATGAACTCACCAAGTACTAGCTAGTATGCACTCAGGACTTGGGATAGGGCATTGTTAGAACAGGTTTGTTGTATTTGTCTCTGTGAGATTATCTCCTTTCTGTCATTCATTTAGCAAATAATTACTGAGTATCTATTATGTGCCAGATACTGGGGATACAGAGAGAACTGGCATATATCCCTTACCTCAAATTACTGCAGAACTGGAGCCTACCATTAATAAGCTAACAACAAGTAGAGGAGAGACCTGAGACGTCACCTGTCTCCCATAGGTCATGCCTTTGATGACTCATATCAGAAAATATTAAGGCATGTTTAAGCCAAGAACTGCACCTCCTTTCTGCAGATGCCTCCCCTTCACGCCTTTCCTTTCTTCACAGGGAGCTGCATTGTGTTTTGAAGACTGTGTCTTATTGCTCCTGTTCCCAATTAAATTCAGTTTCTGGTCTTTCAGCGAATGTATCAGATGTCACCAAATCAGAACCACCTAATAAAAGTCTGCCTGCACAACTGGAACTATGAACTAGAAACAGCTTCAGTCCCACCTCTTGACCAGTTCGGACTTCCCTGGCTACTATTACCTGAGGAGTTTGATCCCTTTAATTAGGATCCATTCATTCTTTTATTCCTTCATTCTAATCACTGAAAAAACTTTGGCAGTGACATGTTCCAAAATTGGCCACAAGACGCTATCTCCCCTGAGGTAACAAAGTAGCAGGTTTCATGAACAAGGGAGAGAATAAAGAATTTGAGACAACAGCAGAACTCTTGTTTCATTTCTGACCCTTTCAATACAAATAGAGACCTCATACCATGTAGAACTAACTCCTAGGAACCGACTGGTTTACCATTGGCCTTGCTCTTTTGGGCCATTTTGGGAACATGAAAACGGAGGAGCAGCTGCGCCAAAATGGGACGGTCGCAGTTCTCAACTGCTAACTGATTTCATTGACAGAATTTATAACTTGAGACCTCCAGATTATTTCTGCTTTAAATCTTATGCTACAGAACTAAGAGCAAGCTTTTGGTGTGTGAGATATGTTAACATTTCTGAGAACTCACAATGTGAACTGATTTGGCTTTGCATGTGTATTTAGGTGATAACCACATCCTTAAAACTGGGCAAATGACCTGTCTCCCTCTGCATTTTGTACTAATGGCTTGAGTTCTGGATTTTGTAATTGATGCTTAGATAAGGAATATCTATCTAAATATTGTTAAAGCCAAAGAATTTTTTTAAATTGACCTGGATATAGTTAAATGTGTTCTTTTCTTGGGCTGCATACAGCACTACTCTATATGTAGTGGGTTTTGTTTTTTTAGTTTTTTTAGTTGTTTTGTTTTTTTTGATGGGGGAAAGCATGGCAAGAGAAAGTATAAAAATGGAACTAATTGAATCTGGGGGTAAAAATCTCTGCTGAGCGTCTGCGAATTATCAGTTGTCTAGCTGCAGCAGTGGGAACTCAGGCAAAGGTACTGGAGTGCAGTCGGTGTGACAGGAAGCTTAGTTTGGTGTTCCTCTGCACTCCGCTGTGTATACAGAAAGACGGGAGAAATGTCCGTACTTTCCCATCTGGGAAACTTACAGCATTTTATAGAACTCCGGCCTAGGGTCTGAGAGACCAGGGATGAAGATGTCCCACTTAGATGTAGCAGTCTGCTCCCCTACTCCTTTCCCAGCAGTCTCTCCCGTGGCTCTGTACTCAGCTTCTCTTTATCCGCTAGCCAGGCATGTGCACATGGCTAGCTAATAAAGCCTGTTTTTGTTTTGAAAGTCCCATCAGGACCACCATTTTGTCTCCCCTGCGGTCTGATCAACAAAAATTGTGTTGAAGTTTCAGGGAGCAGTGTCCAAAGCAGAGGTATTTAGATTTGACTGTCATTGAAGAAGCCTTTCCCTAAACGTAGAAAATAAAGTCACAGTTCCCCGGTCTGGGCTGCTTTCGCATAAGCAGAGGGCAGGCTTAATAGCCACCTTTCATCTTTGGAATCAAATAATAGCATTTTCCTTTTCATTGGGAAACTTATTTATAACCCAGTAGTATCCTCGTGCTAACTTTTTCTGATATTTCATCCAGATTTTCTTTCCCCCAATGATTATGTTCCCTGTTCTCAAGCGAAGCAGTTTCCCTCCTTTTTGTATTTAACACCTTTCAGATATTTGCAGGTTGCTGTCATGTCACCCTCAGTCTCCGCTTAGCTGAGCACCTTTTATCTTTCCTTTAAAGGCAGCCCCCCACCCCCGAGTCATTTTCTACTGCTCTCTCTCTATGTGCTCCAGTTTTCTGCATTGCCGTGTTGGCCACGTAGTTTCCTAGAGCCAAAGAAGTGGGAATTGTTTTCCCCTGTGTTATATTGGGAACTGAGCATCTCGGCAGCGCTCCATTCTCAGGTCTCGCTGACATTGATGGTCAGTGTTGACCATTTCCTCTTTGTATTTAACCTGCATGCCCCAGCGGTGCTAATTTAAAGGCCATGGGGTAAATGGATGTCACTGTTTTGGGTTTTTTTCTTTTTTTCTTCCTCAGAGTACTGTGTAACCATGGGAAAGTGGGATGTATGTAGGTAGGGGTTCTGTTGGCCCCTCTTCTGGTATTTGCGTTAGGTCTACAACCTGACAGTTGATTAGCCATTTCCTTCTCTGTGTATTTCCTTCTTTTCTGCAGTATTTCTCACTGATACTAATTCATTGAGCATTCATTGAAACTCTCCAATACCACCATGTGCTATGCAGTGTGTTGGATGCTAGAAAGAATAAAAACTGAACATGATATAGTTCCCATCCTAAACAGCAACCTAGTTTTAGTTTTATTTGGATTATTTTATTCTCACATAGGCTTGCTCACAGTAGCAGTGCGGGGAGAGAGCATATTTTGGGGAACATCCCTGAACCACTAACAAAATCCAAAGTTATGTCAGAATCTCACAGATCCTGGAACCTGGAGGGTGACTGTGGACCTGAGATTGTTCCAAGGACTTCTGTAGGTAACCAGTGTTGGTGCTCCAATGTTGGCGCAAGGTAGTCCCCTCCCTCTAGATGCCGATGGGCTTGTTTTATACCTGACCCCGTTCAAATTCCAGAAAAAGCACTTTTCTCACCTGGTACCTTCCATTTCTATTTGGACAGAGCTTCGTCCCTCAGCCAGCCGGACCGCAGGCTCTCCTTCAGTCAGGTGCGGCAGCGACTGCCCCTCCCTCCCTGTCCTTCTTCACCTTCTGCTCTGTCCTCCATCCGCAGCTTGTGGTGAGGGGAGAGGACAGAGGCCAGGGTCACGTGCAAGAAAGCATAGATGTCTGAGGCTGACTCTAACAAGAGACGTGGCATGGTGAGCTCCATGATGACTTGTCTGATACATTCTGCCAACAGTCTCCTAGACACGTGTACATGTGCCTAACATAATCCAATTATCATGTGTTGGGGTTTTTTTTTAACATTCTGCAACCTACAGGCCGAATGGCGAATTCAGTCACCAACAGCATACCTTATACAGTGGTAGACAAAAGTAATGTTTTCATGATGGTGTAATTCACTGGCACAAAGTCTTTCTTTTTCATCATCAAGCTTTCAGCTTCCAACACAGCGCCTAGCCCAAAGTATGCACTGATATGTTTTTGTGAAATTGAGTCAGGGTAGGTCTGCAAAGTGAACAGTGGTATTTTTAGGTATCCTAAGGAGGCAGAAAGCAAAGATGAAGTCGGCATGCCTTTCATGCCCTCCCCTCAGTGGTGTCTGATATGGAAGCGAGCACACAGTGGACATGAAGTAAGCACCATTGACAGATCCTTCCAATTGCTTATTGTTTCCACTAGAATTTTGTTTTCTTTGCCTAATGGCTGGTCTCTTGCTTGCTGGACTAAGTACCATTAGGAAGCTGTCACTTTTAGCTAAGGCAGATTTGCCACACTTTCCTTTAGCTCCCAATAAGGAAAAAAGCAAATGTACTTTGAGCCCAGAGGCTTATCATAAAACTCAACATACAGTGTAAAAATAGAGCGATACATGACTCTTACATGGCCATCAATAGAATCTCTCATGTGGCCATTATTGTATCATTAACAAGAATTTGTACTTCTTTCCCAAAGCTGACTGACCCACGTATTTGTGTTAATTGACCTAGTTAGTCAATGTCTCTAAATGTATAATTTCTTTTTAATAGAATGCTTTGTAGCGCAGCATTTTAAATTTGAAAGGAGGTACCCAGTGCTCCACGAATCAAGCCTTAGGTGAGGAATCTGAGAAGGGCATAACCAACACTGTAGGGTTTTATGGCCACGGAGACTTTGGAGCTCCTTCATTTTATATAGACAGAGACCATGAGACCTGGAGAGGTTTTATACTTTGTCAGTGGCAGAACAAAAATTATAATCACAACGTACTGAAAGCAAGTGCTGAAATCTCTCTCTCTAAACTGTACAAAGTGAGGCAAATCCTCTTCTTTTTGTTTAGATTTATTTTGAATGGTCTTGTTCAACCATCATATCCAGAAAGTATAGAAAAGGTGTGAAAAATAATGAGCTTTTACTTACAGGCAGATAGGTCTGTAGGGCTTTAAAGCAGTCAGGGACCCATGTGGAACAGGAGAGTGAGGGGGTATCCCATCTTGTTCTTCTGTATCTACCCTTAGTGGAAGTCAGTCAGATGAGAAGGCCCCACAGGCACAGTATCTCTCTTCATTTTGGCACATCCCATCATAGGGAAGGAAAATGTTCAAGAATGTTAGGGAGCTTTTTAGGTATGGGGTATTATTATTATTATTATTATTATTATTAGAATGTTTTTGTTTTTTGAATGGCTTGTAAGTTTCTGGCGAAGTTTGATGGTTGACCTGCACCTGTGGTGTTCGAAGCACAACAGAGTTAATACGTCCTTATCAGCAGGTAGCACTGCACCCGGTATTGGAAATTGTCGCTAGCCAGAATCTCAGGTACTCCCTCACCAGGCGGAGGAGCTTCTAGAACTCCAGTGATTTTTCACTTTATACTTACCACTCAGGGATCTCTCCATTGCTGCGTGTTGGCCCGCCCAGCTCAGCAGCTGCAGCCTTAGGTTCGCTTTCTGAGAACCCAACTGATTTTCCCCTGATCTTTCTTCTTTTAACTTTTTTTAAGGTGCATTATATTGGTAACAGAACTGCACACCAGAGACACCTGCCCAGTACTGCAGTCTTCTGAGTCAAGGTGCAGCTCTTGGGGAAGGAGGCCACAGTAGAACTCTTCTTGCTGACAGCACGTGTCCTCACCTGGTTTTCAGCAGTGACACCTGTCTTTTCAGCTTTAGAATGTTAACGCTCATTTAGTTTCTTAGTGCACGGCATATTTCCTTCCCTGTCCTTTGATCCCTTGGGGCGCAAAAACAAATCCAAAAGCTGATAAATAAGCACTCAGCAGAGCCTGTGAACTCTCCAAGAAGGCCATCGGGGCCTGCCTGTCTCTGCCAGCGTTTTTTTTCACACCTTAGTCTGTACCAATGTTTTTCAAGATATGGGAGTTGCCCCACTGAAGGGCCTGAATTAATTCATTATCATAACGATCTTTTTTTTTTTCTCTCTAAAGAAATAGAACAGAAGAGAGACACAACACAGCACATGTAGTCAAGATTAACCATTCTTTTGTGGAAACTTTGTTAGCATTGTATAAAGTATAGAAACCCATGTGTACATGTGTATATAGGTCATAAAGTTTGAAAAACACTCATCTGCACGATCCTCCAGGTGCAGAATTAGCTTAGCACATTGATTTCTGACATTCAGACATTCAGTATCATCGTACCCTCCCTGCTCTCCTGGCTCCGACTTGGACCCCTGATCCGACAACGGAGCCCGCCTCCCCCTGTCTGCTCCACGGTCCTGAGTCCCCATTTTGGTATTCTGCCGAGGGCCTCCCCTTGCATGTAGAAACTCCCCTGCCTCAGTGCTCTAGTCTGACAGTGCCTGAAACTCTGCCGCCATGACCAGCCCTGTGCCAAGCACCCCTTCACTTTATGTCTATACACCGGCTGTTCCCAGACTCCCCTGACTCTGCTCACCTTCCCAACAAAAAATTGAGTGCCCCAGGGCCCTGGACTCTCTTACCTACTCTCCGTTTTACGTTGTAACACCCCCTGGTTACAGTGGTGTTCAGCCATGAAACTACTTTTTTCTTAATGGCTTTAGGATCTCACAATCTAAGATTCAGATAGCCACTTACCAGCTTTATGATCTGGGGACTTATGTCAGTTCTTAGATACTCATGGGCGTTCACAAATTGTTCATTTTCCCTCTTTGTTCTTCTAGACTTATGCCTGGGTTTAACTCTGGTACCTGCTTCCACTGGCTCTGTTTTTAACTTCTCTCTGCCTGTCCTAATAAGTAGTGTCAGCTAAGCCACATTTGACCCTGAGCTGGGATGGGACAGTGAGATAGGTTATGACTGGGAAGGGATGACTTCAGAGAAGACAAGTCAAAGGAAAGAGTCAACCCAGAAGAAAAGGAAGTAAATGATAAATGATAAAAGCAGACATAATACTTTTGTTCTCAAGCAACGTTTGTGTCATATCCTCCCCCCACCCCCCGCTTCTTTCTCTCACCTACCTGCCTGACAGTAATTGATGTGCATGGATGTGTTTACTTTTTCCACTTAAAAAGGGCAGGGAAACAGCCTCTTCGGCTTCTTCCTCTTGAACAGCTGGAGATCAGTCCACGCGTTAGAAAGTGGAGGAACATTTAACAACGGCCCTCCTTTGCCTTCGAGTCTACATGGAGTGGTTGGGCTTTGGTCACCACCGTCCCAGAGGACTGCCTTCTGAAAGATATTTTCAGTACATTTCAGCTTGACTTGTTTAACTCCCTGGGTTCATTGAGCCACCTTGCTTCCTGGATTCAGTCTCTTAGTGGCCTTCTAGGATTCAGAGAGAGCCACTGGGATCTCTTGAGATTTCAGAATACCAAGAAAGCAACAGAGGAACAGGATGTGTCCGTCTCCTCATGCTGTGAGACTCAGTTATCTTCCGCATCCTTTTAGGAAAAGTTCCTTTCCGCAGTCCCTGCTGCCTGGTGAGTTGCCCTAGCCTCATCCCAAGTCCAGGCTCTCGTTCCTAACAGCCCTACCAGCAGCAGCCCAGTTAGCCCCAACCGAAGAGCTGCTAAGGGTAGAAACAAAGTGAGCGCTTATTTTAGCATTTTTCTTGTTTCTGCAGTGATGCTTTATCTACTATGGTTATATGGCCCAAAAGTTTAATAGAATTGTTTATTTTTCTCTCTGACAAATCTTTTCTTGCTTAGTTTGCAGATATAAAGTGAAAAGTGTTTTTGGCTGTTGGTAGTGTAAAAACCATAGGCTACCTTTTATTCTGTTTGACTCCAGCCCCATCTCCGCCTTCAAGGTTAATCTCAGGCTCTTTGGCTCTATGAGTTTATTACTGTCTTACAAAAATAAGTTTCATCTCCCCATGCAGCCTAGCACTGAGGTGCTGGAAATGAGGCAACCCTGCTGATCTTCTTACCTATGTGAGACTTGGGTGGGGCCTTCAGCTGTCCCATCTTGGCTTGGGTAGGAGGAGGTTCCTGACCATCAGCTCAGGTGGCTTTCCTGCCATAGGTTCTCCTCATCTAGCATTTCATTTGATTTGATATATTCCTTTTGTGGGACCTCGAGGCTTGACGAGAAAGCTCTCTTCTTGAGCTTCTAAAAACCCAAGGTATAAACTATTCCTCTTCCTCTGAGCTTTATGACCTTGAGTCTGTGCTGTGGCCAGAAACATGAACAGCCACCTGGCTTCATCCATAAGAGATGTACCTTCTGTGCCAGCAGTGGCTCCTTTTCTCCCAAAGGCCCCCCAGCAGATGTTTACAGTAGCCTAGAAGCTCTGCTGCTTTGTCTCCCCATGCCAGATCTCTTGTTCCTTCCCCTAAGGCTGTTTGTAAATAAGAAGTAACACATCCCAGTTCTGCCTTATGGCAGCAGGAGCCACCAGCAATGAATCAAGAGACATGGGCCCTAAATGTGTCCTTCCCTTAATTTGATCATTTTCTTTTCTGTTTCTCTAGCCTAGTTCGACTTTTTACTGCAATATGATTTGGGGGGGAATATTTATAAGTTGATAATTTATAGAACAAAACTTGACCTATTTCATGGCCTGTCACAGATGAGCACTGTTGGCAATAACTATATTTGCAAAGTGAATGATTGAATCAAAGAGAGGGAGAAAAGGCAGTCTTTTTAAAAAATTTTTATTTATTGTTAAGAGAAAGAGAGAAACATCAAATGTTATTCCACTTACTTTTGTATTCATTGGTTGATTATTACGTGTTCCCTGAACAGGGATCAAACCTGCGGCCTTGGCATATCAGGACGATGCTCTAACCAACTGAACCAGGGCAAAAAGGCAGGCTTAAGTTGGATAGTGAGCACTTATTTTGTATAAGTCTCTGGGTACAAAGAAGTGTGAAGGATGGGATTCTGTCCTCAGGGGTCTTACAGGCTAGTTGTGGAGCAAAAGCTGTCTGAGGTTTTGAGCGTGGATAACTGCTAAGAGCGGTAACAGTGATAATGATCAAGCGATCATAGCAGAAGTGCATCGAGCCTTTATGACAGGCACTGTGCTAGGTATTTTATACACATAATCCCCCCTAGTTCACACACTCATCATATGAAGTAGATATATTATTATACAAGTTTTACAAGTAGGGCATTGGAGGCTTTGAATGATACAGTAACTTGGGCAAGGTCACAAAGCTAATAAGTGATAGAGTTAGGATGTGAATCCAGGTCTCTCTGACTCCAGACACCTGATACTTTGTCAGTATTTTGTTTTTCTGTCTCTGATTCTAAATGAAAAACTGGTGGTACTATTGTCTAAAATACAGCCAGAGGACGGAGGGGAAGCTTATTTGAAGAGGAAAATGACACTGACTTAACATTTTGAATTTGATGGGAAAATCAGATAGTAAAGGGGAATGTGTAGGAGTCAGCTGGAATGGCTCTCAGGATGCAGGAGGGCTGGGGCTGTCCGTACAATCTAGGTAAGAGAGCCATTTATGTAAGTGTTGGCTGAAGTGGTGAGACTAGAGCTATAAGGAGAGAGGAGTCCAAGGAGAGGACTCATCCCACATCTGGGTGTGCCTGTGTGTTCCCTTTACATCTAACTTGGAACCCACTGAGTCCTCCTGGCAGTTCCTAGATGCCGTGACTGAGAGCTCCTTTCCCGTGTTGCCGCCATGACAGTATTGGTTTTTCCCACCTGGAACAAACTAAACTCCCTTCTCCCACTACCTCTACCGTATCCCAGATGTGATGCCATTCTGATCCGGTGCTGCCTTATTAGAAGTGTCCAGGGACTGTCCTTACTGGGCACTGAGACTAGTGACCCCTTTCATCACGAACTCTCCTTTTCTTCTGACACAGGCATCGAATGCCCCAGAGGAGCCCGAAACCTCCCAGGCTTGGTGCAGGAGGGAGAGCCCTTCAGTGAGGAAGCAACACTTTTCACCAAGGAACTGGTGCTGCAGCGAGAGGTAGGACATCTTCCCCGTTGCTTCTTGTATCAGGAGGTGTGAGAAAGCAGGCTTACTCGGTCTGATGTTTCTCTGCCATGTCAGAGACCAGTCTGTCACTTTTTCTGGTGCTCAACCTTCCACATCCATGATCCATTCTGTGTCTGCCCATATCTTATTTCCTGGAGCCCTGAATCGTTGGCCAGCCGCCCCCAAATTGCTCCTCACCACTGGTGTCTTGGGGTGCGTGGCGATCAGGCGAATGTAGCCAGGATCCTGATGCAGAGCTTACAGCGTCACAGTCCTCCTGCTTGGCGAATTAGCCTGCGCCGCCTGCTTCCAGCTGGCTTTAGAAGCTTGACTAACCCTGTCAGGGGCCAATTTTCTTTGAACATTTATTTGTATCTTTGAGTAATTGCATTTTCTATAGTGAGTTTTCTGACTTAATTTAATTGTATTTCTGTTTCTGCCTGTTGGGCTGGCCCTTACAGGCAGGAGTTAGGCTTCTCATCGGCTGTGATGCCCATCTACCTGCTAATTTTTATCAAGTCATAGTCAACAGATCTATCTTCTTTCCAGGACTGTGCCAGCCATTAATCCTGCCAGGTGGGCACAAGAAAAGAACAGTGGGGGTAGTGTGCTGGGCTCAGGCTCAGGATTTTAGATCTGCCTTTGTCCTCATTTCTTTTGCAGTCAAATCCATAGGGCCCCTCCAGCTTTCCTGCAATATCATAATATACACAGAGCAAAAAGATTATGGGCTCCTAGAGGTTATCTTGTGCATGAGTCTTTTTAGATCTTTGAGATCAGACATGTGGGCTTCTTTGGGATATTAAGTGATATAAGTACCTATAAGCTTCAGCATCTCTCCTTTTGATTTGAATCACCAGCAAATATATTAGGTGTGAGGGGTAAAGGAGAACAGCCTAGCCCAATATGCTTATGTTGGACTATCCTGGCCTCAAGAGAAACACCACTTTTTTAATCCTTACCTGAGGGCATACGTACTGATTGTAGGGAGAGAGGGAGAGAACCATCGATGTGAGAGAAACATCAGTCGGTTGCAACCTCTCGTACACACCCCAATCAGGGACCAAACCTGCAACCCAGGCATGTACCCTGATGAGGAATCGAACTTGTGACCTTTCAGTTTACTGGACAGTGCTCCAACCAATTGAGCCATGCTGGCCAGGGCAAGAGAACCACCACTTTGACTCCTGACTAAGCAGTACTCTTTGCTGTTGGATGCTACCTCTTTGGGATTTCTCTAGCACTTGCCTTCTCATTTTGTGAAGGAAGTGCGGCAAAAGAAATTTTGCATTCTTAGCTTGAGAGATATGGATTCCAATTCTCAAACATCAGTTGCAACCGCCTTGGTATTGCTTCACATTTTCTTGACCGTCCGTACATTCAGGAGTGGAACTCAACCCCTTAGTTGTCTTACCAGCTTCACACTGCCCTCTGTTTTGTTTTTGGTAAGAGACATTTATGTTTGTGAAAAAGAAATCCTGTATTACCATCCAAGCTGCCTTCCCCCTCCCCCCTATTTTGTAACTGCACAATGTAGCTTGACTTTTCTCAATTAAAGATAGAATTCAGACACTCAGTTGTCTATCAGTAACTTACAGTTGTTGATGTGGCCCCATGATTACGTAGAAGGGGCCAGTATTGTAGAATTTTCCTCTGTGTGGGCCTTTGGATAAGGAACTGCAGAGCAGGTTCATGCTGGAGAAAGCAGGTGAGTCCACTCAGTATCGCGACTTAAAGACGTTACAGAGGAAGGAGCAACAGATGCTTGTTTGTTTTCTGTTCTTTGGTTTGAGGGAGAACATCACTGCTTTGGATTGCCTGAGACATTTGTTAGTTACATCCTCATCACTTACTCTCAGTCATACTTCTGTTTTGCCCCTCATTTTTCACTATAGTCATCTTCCTGTTGTTTCTCATCTCCTAAAGTTTCTTTCCCTTTCTTTTTCAACTCTTGTTTCCCCAGCCACTTTTCCTCCTGATCATGTTTCTGGCCCGCTGGTGATACCCAAAAGCACAAGGGTGTCAAAGAGAATACTGACCACTAAAAGGAGTGAGTGGCCCAAAGCTCTTTTTCTCTCTCATGGTTATTATGACCTTACCTTTGTTTGTATGTTTGCTGATAATTGACTGTCGAAGAAGATGAAATGTTTTCTCCATCTTCTTTGATGCTCCAGGCATGTGAGTTTGCAGATCCTTAGTCTAATCCAGAGTTGATATTTATCTTTCATGTTTGTGGTGTCACAGTCTTTCATAGCCCTAAGTTGTGGGGGGAGGGGGGTCTCTTGATGAAGAACATTTCTGCAGTTTCTTAGCTGCTCATTTGATTACTTGAGCTGACTGTTTTGAAAGATCTTTATCCAGAGGAAAGACAAGTATGGCCTAAACTAAGGATAATTTGGAATTTTGACTGAAGAAACCAGTTTATAGCCGATTCTTCTGGGCGTTTTCCTTTATATGATATGTGAAAACCATTTTCTGAACAGTACAGGAAGAAAGAGAGGTTTTTGTTTTGTTCCAGGTTTATTCATTTTACCTGTATAGTACCTTCATTTTTATTCCCTAAGTTCTGCGAAACTTTTCTCTGCCCTCCTTTCCTCACCCCTGAAGGATCTAGAAAACCGGATGCATTGGTATCCCTGGATGCAGAGGCCCTTTCTACCTCTAGGAGCAAGTACCATGTAATTGGCTGGATGCCTGAGCGTGGGTCCACAGCCTCCCGCCTTCCGTAGTTCTTACCTTCGGGGCAGCCGCCACTGTGCCGCGTGGCACTCCAGGAACTCTTCTGGAGCCAAGCTGCTGCTGTGATGGCCGCAGGAGAACTGGTGTTGTGTACCTTAACCTTATCCCCTTGGTAGTCAGATTTGGCTCAGATACCAGGTATTGTGAAGACATGATTGTCCTTGACCCTGCCCTATTCTTCCCCTTGAAATACTTCTTTTTATTATCTTATTTTTGGCCAGAACTTCTCTACACGCTTCTCCCTGTTACTATAAATCTTCATTATCATACAGGAAAGGAGACGCACACAGGTATCTTGATTTCACAGCCTCTCCTGGGCCCTGTGTGGCTCCCACAGGGACGTGGCCAGTGTTGGACTCCCACATATGAACGGGCAAACCGACTTGAGGATAATGGAGTCGGGGCAGGACTGTCTAGTGGAAACTGCCCCTAGGTCAGCCCTCTGCCAGGAAGGGGACAGAAAGCGGGGAGCCGGTTAACTGGCCCTAAAAAGTAACCCCCTATTTATGAATAAAGTACAGTGTCTTGGCTGTGGGTAGTCAGCCCAGGAATTGCTGCCTATCTCTTTCGTTGTTTTGAGTGAAGAGAGAAATGTAGTCTTTTCATCCGTTCCTCACGTGGAGCCTGCACAGCCTCAGACAAGTCTCTTCTTTGCATTTCAGGTTCTCTCCCTCACTCCCCCTTAACTTGAGACCTGCAAGCCCTGTTTTCCTTAAACGTATTTTATAATGCTGCCAGTCAGTGTGGAGCTGTCGACATTGCTAGCTGTCGTTCAGCTCCATTTTCCTGAGTGTCTCCCCTCCATTTCTTCTTTTTCTCCATTTTATTACATGGTTCTTCTCTTCAGCCATTGGATTTTGTCCCTTTTCCTGATTTGGGGGTCTGCAAGGACTGTTCTAGGTCAGTGGTCTAAAGTGTCCTGGTGTTCTTGCCCCAGGGTTAAATAGGCGATTCCCTTCGTGACCCTGAGGGCCAGAGCAGCCAAGGAACTCTGAAAGGACTTCACTTATTTTAACTCAGAGAAAACCGGAAAAGCTCAACAGTTTTTTCCAGGCCGACTCAGTTTGGTGTACAGCAGGGGTGGGCACATCTGCCAGTTTTTGTAAATAAAGTTTTGTTGAAACACAGGCACACTGAACTGTGTATTTTCTGTGTATGTTCTGTGTATTTTCTATGGCTTCTTTAGAGCTATAACAGCAGAGTTGAATAGCTATAACAGGCTATATGGCCTGCAAAGCTTAAAATATTTACTATCTATCCCTTCATTTAAAAAGTTTGCCAACCCCTGCTGTACAGAGTTGCATTTAAATGGCTTGTTATGAGTTTGCTCTTGTACCCCCTGCCTTTGAGGCTGGACTACTTCTGGACCATACGGTGTGAGATCAGTGCGTCTGTTTATTGCTATAGCTGTGACTGTGAGTGCTGTGTCCCTTTTAATGGCATGTGCCTGGTGACGCCCTCACTGCCGCCCCCCTACACCCCCCGTACAGCCCTCTTAGGCAGTTCCCTGCCATGCTGCCAAGGATAGGAAGACCTGGGGTAACTTCCCAGATGGGGAACTGTGTTCATTGCCAGCATCTTCCCAGAAGGAGTGATGAGAGATAACATTAGTTAATGGGTAGATAACCGGCTTAAAAGTGCAAACTGCTAGGTTTTCACACTCCAGTTACCGCGTGGTCCTGGGTACATGCTTCCTGCCTTGGTATTCCCATCTGACACATTGATCTAACAGTCCCCAGCCATCCTCTTCTTGTGGGACCCTACCTGTGAGTAAAACGGCGACTTGGGCTCTCTTCATACCTTCTTGTCAGAAGGCCAGCGAGCCAGCGCTCACTCACTGACCAGCTGCAGCCTGGACAGGACTGGGGTCACTCTTAGGAATACCTGCACTTTCAGAGAAGCCGTGGTCCGATGATATTAAAGAGATCAATACCACAATTTAACCCTCTTCACAGTTCGAGGCTGTAGGAGGTGCAATTCCCCAGGGTAGGGGGCTGGATACGGAGGCCTGGTGATCGTTTCCAAGGACTTTCTCAGTGACCCCTTCGTCCTCTCTGAGATCTCAGAAATTGCCCTTTGCTGCTGCCTGGAAAATGACGCCCTCATGCCGGACAGCCCAAGCCGAAATCTCTGGCTGCTGCTCTGACCTATTTCCCTTCTTCCTGCTGGCATCAAAGGGAGGATGTCCCCCTGGGGAGCTCATTCCGCAGGCTGCAGTGGCCAGGGCACAGTCCTGGATTCCCTCTCTCCCACTACCCCCGGCTTTTATACAAACAAAGATACATAAAAGCATTACAAGCAGCTCTTGCTGTTTGAAGAACATGTATTTATGTTCTGGGAATATGAACTCAGCAGTGAATATTGTTATGTATTTATGGCAGGGGGGGGGCATTTGTCTGGGAAAGAAAACTTAGAATAAAAGGAAAGTGTTCTCTCTCCTTTGTTTCAGCACCAAGTGTCCAGCATCTTGTATGAAAAAGATAACTCTGTCCTCCTTCACATTTCCCCACAAGCACTGTAGTATATACTCACTCACTCTTACTGTTCCCGTCTGTCTGTAGGCCCGTCTCTGTCCAGCAGACACATGGGAGGAGGATCAGTAGTAAAGTTCTATCTCTAGGTCAAAGTGGTGCTGACAGTTCAAGCCATAGGGAAATCTGTGAGGGTGAAGGACATCTGGTACGGGTGAGGCCAGTGACACACTGCTCTCTGGCTCTCCCTGAGTGCCATGCCCCTTGGCAACCCTCACTGAGCCACAAATAGTAACCTGATGGAAAAGTAAGCTGGCTGTCCGGCAATGCTTCACATATTTGCACAAAGACACCTTACTCTAGATTATCTCTGCCAGTGTCCAGAGAGGAGGGAATGCAGTAAGACCAGCTCGCCAAACAGGTTTTTTTGTTTGTTTGTTTTTTGTTTTTAAAGATTTTACTTATTTTATTTTTAGACAGAGGAGACGGGAGGGGGAAAGAGAGGGAGAGAAACATCAATGTGTGGTTGCCTCTTGCACACCCCCTACTGGGAACCTGGCCTGCAACCCAGGCATGTGCCCCGACTGGGGAATCAAACCAGCGACTGTTTGGTTCGCAGGCCGGTGCTCAATCCACTGAGCTACACCAGCCTGGGTCAGACAGCTCTTATCCCACGAGGTGTGAAAGGCTATGTAGGAGCTAAGGCTCTTCTCACCTCCCCACATTCCTGATGGTTCATCACCTACCAGTGATCTTTATGTTTTTCCATTTAAGGCTGTTTTCTTTGAAGGGGGCTCAGGCAAAAATATCTGTCTTAATAGTGATCAGATTTTCATTTTACATAGCATATTCTAGCATAACAGTGCTTTCATATTTTATTTTAATCTCATAGCAAGCCTATAAGAAAATATCCGTTTTACAGTTCAGGAAACTGAGATGCACAGTGGCCTGCCTCTATTCACAGAGGTGGTTGTAGGACAAATAACCAGAACCCAAATGTCTGCATATCAGATTAGGTGCTTTTTCTCCCCAAACTTTGCCAATTTTGCCATTAGAAGGTGATTATTCTTTTCACTGTACTTTATCATTTCTCAGCCTTCAAATATCTGGACCTAGTTAATTTGTACAGGACTTCCCTGAAGGCCAGCATTGACTACGGCTTCATTTCATAAGGAGCCAGAGTCCGATTCTGGATGTCACGAGACCGGACAGGGTTCTAAGGCAGCAACTTTCAGCTGTGTGCCGCAAGGGCTTTTAGAACATACGGTACCCGCCTATCAATATTTAGTCAGGGGCACTAACTTTTGTTTCCTTTAGATCGGTGGTTTTCAGTATTTTTCATCTCGTGGCATACATAAACTAATTACTAAAAACCTGTGGCATCCCAGAAAATATAATTTTGGCTGATCTGACAAAAAAAATAGATATAATTTTGATTCATTCACACCAGACGGCTACTATGTTTGTTGTTGTCATTTTTTTTGTTGTTTAACAATCTAAGGAAAAAGGGATCACTGGCCCTGTCTAAATAGTCAGGCATTGCATGTTTTACAGATTCCTGTGGCACATCACTGTGCCTCTTGGGGCACACTGGTTGAAAATTGCTGACTTACAGAATTTGCTGTGGACATACCTCCCCAAAATACTTACTCTGCTCTTGTCACAGTTCTTATGTCTTCTGACATCCTCATTCCTGCTGCATCTGTTGTTCGACCTTTGTAGGCCGTACTGTTCATATAATGATCCTCTGTAACCTATTTTTCTTCAGTTTGATCATATATGTGATCATTATGAAATAGGACTCTGTATATCTATAATTCTACTTCTGATCTTTCTTAAAAGACAAATCTGGCTGAGTACATTGGTTATAAATATATAACTCCCCACTGCCTCTGGGGTAAAGTCTGATTTCCTTAGTTCATGCATATCCTTGATTACCTCTCCAACTTCATGTCTCGCCATTACTTGTTTCATAATTTGTACCTCATCAGAACTGATTTTATACTCATATATATCATGCCATTTTATCGCACCCATCACTTAGGTCAACCTAAGCTTTCCACCCAGTATTATCAACCATCCCCCTTCTTTGCCTTCTTATTCCTACCTGTCCTTCAAGATACATCTCCTTTTCTAGGAAACTCTCCCTTGATCTCTCAGGCTGGGTAAGATGCCCTTCCTTCAGTCCCCATAGCACCCCAGTGCATACATCTGATACATCTGTCATGTCCTGATCAATGATGTTGAAGGATCTGTGTCGGTCTCCCCACTAGATTGTAGGCAACTCAGGGACAGGAATTTGCTTCTGTCTTGTGTTCTTTGTATTTTTGCCTAGTATATAAGAGATACTCAATAAACAGATACTGGTTAAATCAAGCGATTCCCTGTGACCCGATTCTAGAAATTGGGAAGTAGGCCTGTTCTTTTGTCCTTTATAGTTCTTTGGGGAAACTCTATAAACTCAGCATTTGTGGGGCAGCAAAGACTTTGGAGTATGAGTATCAAGGCTGGACACACAGATGCTAATTCAAGAACTTCTCACTGAAAACGTCCATTACCGAGACCTAACTGTGGACTTAGTATGGGGCCCTGACCTCTCCCCATCTGTCCAACCAGAATACTTAAAGGTCGTGAAATAATAGTATGTGAGGGTTCTGAAGAAAACTCCAGTGTTCAGAAAGAAAGCATTAATGTCCCTTCATCACTTTCCTAATTTAGGCTACTTGTCTCTTTCACTCCCTGGTACATTTCCCATCCTCTGTTTCTGTGGATCAAACTGTTAATGAGGTGAAGGGCTTATTTTGAAGTTCAGGTCAACAAATTGCTGTTCAGCGATAGGCTGTAAGCACCATAAGAATACCAGGCTGTTATCTGCCCACTTATAGCCCCTTCATTTCTGAGCTCCTGGCCCTTGCCAAATATCTCTGAAAGCCCTAGAAGGAGGGCTCTGTAATCCCATTCCAGCTCCGAAATGCAAATGGCATCGCAATGAGAAGAGGTGAGGTTAAACTGAAGAAAGGGGGATACAATCACATTGCCCTTTTTCCCTTTTCCCTGGCTGCTGAGTCTTCTCTGTCAGCTTTTAAATTCAGATAGCCAATCAACAGTAGCTTCCCCGAGCAAACTCAGCAGCATTTGCTGGTGGGTGCTGGTGGGTGCCAACAGTGTGCTGGCTCCAGTGGGATTCCTCTCTGCAAACCTGCTGGCTCAGCCGGGCTGGTGTCTGTTTCCCTGTTCTGCCTGGGACCTTCATAGCCAGTCAGGCATAGAATTGCATCCATTCTTCTGAAATAGCTGCTGGGTCTAATTTTTCATTGGCTTGGCTATGATTCTGTTACCTGTAATTATGTCATACAGGCTGACTATTAAAGGTTGAATAGGCCTCACTGCCCTCCAGAGGCCAGTGTTCACATCCCAGGCTGGCTGTTGGGGTTGGGGGAAGAATAATGTAGAATAAGGTTTAGGACCTCAAGATATTTGGCCTCCATGGGACATGCAGGAAGGTCTCAAGGATGTAATTCTATCTCAGAAAAGAAAATCTTTTCAGCAGAGGGAATCTTCCTTTCCCTGGGGAGTTGGTCCCTACTGGTGTAAACTCTTCCTTGAGAGACTTTTGTGTTTTTTCTGCCAATTCAATTTGTTTTTCTTACTGTTCGCACCAGTAAAAGGAAATAAGAGGTATAGTCCTTACAACTGACAAATTCAGTTTTCTGCACAATTAGAAGCCTTGGCAATGCTAAGGCAGGCCCTGGCACTAGTTTTTATGCTCTGTCTTTAGTTCTGAGCCACGTTAATGTCCCAAACATGACTCCCCTTTTCATCTTTCTACTAGAATGGTCCACAGTACTTACTATGGACCTCATCTAATTTGAGGCCTGGAAGGGAGGATGGTGGGCAGTGATTGCCATTAGAAAACGCATTTTACTGGTTCACTGCAGATTGTCATTACAAACAAAAGGTCATGAAAATCCTTCAAACAGAGCCTTGCTAATCAGAACCACCCTTGCCACCTATTGTATTTGATTTTGTCCACCTATTTCTCATAAAATGATGTTCTTTATGAGCCATCCCTATGGAAGACAGCTATTGCCAGGTGCATTTAGCCTCCTGGTCTACCTGCCATATAGCTACGCAGAGCCTTGGCCCAGAACAATTGGAGAAATGCTATCAAGAGGTAAGCAACCACTGGGCTCCTCAGAAGTGAGGATTGTGCTCAGAGGACTGGGTGCCACTTATTTTAATTAGATACATTAGATGCCCCTAGTAACAATTCCTTGTTTCTCTTACCTCTTCAATCATCCTGAATATTCACCACTTCTGAAGCTTTGGTGTCGCTTTTTTTTTTTTTAAGCAAGCTAATATTCTGATGATAATAAGAAAGCTGAAGAAAAGCAGCTCAGAATTCTTATTTTTCAGATGAAATCCCTTATTATGAAGTCTGTCCACTTGCTTCGGGAAGCCTAGTTTGGAAAATAGTTCTGTTTCATTAATATCTTCTGACTAGCAGATCACACAGAAGATGACCTCATACAAACTTGCCCACTCTCCATTTGTAGAACTTCACACAGGACCCTAACACCCATGCAGACTCGCACGTGAGCTTTCATGTTGGCATGTTTGAGGGTCTTCAGGCCTTATGCCTCCCTGTTCTGTTTGTCCTGAGCATTCCCAGACATTCCCAATGCCTATGTTAATTTCCCCTTGGAATTATATAATTCAACGGATATCTTTTTAGAACACAGCTCTTAATATACAGTAGCAGGGCTGCCTGCCCTGCCAGCAGAGAGTAAGCAGATTGTACATTGCATTTGCTCTCCAAGTAATACTAACATCCTGGTGTTCTAGTGTGACTTCCTCAAGGACACAGGAGTGACTATTCTGGTAAATGAGCCAACCTTACCATGCCCTCTTCCTGTCATCACCGTGGCCACTCCCTTTGTCTGTGGCCAAGGACTGGATGAGATCCTCTGTTCCAAACCAGGCTTTATTGATGAACTTCGCATTTGCCACTCCACCCGTGACAGTGTCTGGTCAGCTGAACTTAAATGAGTTTTGGAAATGAAAGTGACCAGTGGTCTGTTATGAAATGCTATGGTGCATGAAATAAGAGTATGCACAAGCTTTAGAATTAATAGCAGAGATACCCTAACCTGGTCTGAACAACATGTGTCACATATTCAGGAAGGACAAGCTCCTTCTTAGACTCATCTTCAGAACATTTAAAGGCATCTTTCCCTTCCTGGTCGCTTAACAAAAACTGTTAGTGACGTACGCAGAATCGGACCTGGGCTCCCATTCCAGCTTCACATTTACAGTATGATCTTGGACATGATTCTTAGCTGCTGGAAAACCAGGCCAGTCTCAGTGCATAATAGAAATTCCATATGATCGGCGTCCCTGGGGTTGGTTGTGCAGTGCAATAGTCCTGCTAAACCTAATTGTCTCAAGGTAACAAGGGTACCTTTTTCAAAGCGATATTGTGGAAATAGTGTATATATGTAAAGTGCCCAGCACTAGAGCCCTGGTATATGATAAGCCCTCAGTGAACAACAGCTTTCATTATCATTTTTATTATGAATGAAAGTTCTTTTGGGATTTAGCTAAAATCTAGAATTAGAACTCCAGTGTGGACAAACTACTATACCCAGGGTGGGGAGGTAGGCTGGGCATTGGCACATCTGTTGGGAGTAGCACTGATGTTAGAATCAACAAAGAACAATAGTTAGTCCTCTCTAGCGCTCGACACACCCCAAAGGCAGTGTTGGCAAATAAGTACATGCTGCCCCCGCCCAGTCTTATATCCGTGGCAGACATTTCCAATCAGTCACTGCGCTGCACTGGGTTGGGACTCAGAACCTTCTCAAAACAGAGCTCCTAGAAACTGCCACCAGTTGAATGGATTTGGCACTTGCATTGATAATCTCTTTGCCATCCTTGGACTAAGTTCTCAAGGGTGTTTAAGTACCATCAGAGGTCTGCCAAACTCTTCTATGAAGTAAGATAAAAGATAGTCTCTCTGCCTCTCCTTCTGCAAGGTCCTACCTGTTAGAACCACTACTTTGTAGGCAGTGTAACATTCAGTGGAAAAGCAGAGGTCTGAGGGTAACTCCAAAGAGCCCTAACCTATGCACAGAGCCTCTTCTACACTTGACTATAGACAGCTAAGGCCAACCGTCCTCAAGGAGTGGGGAGGCAAGGCCTCCACAGATGCCTCATGGACATCTAAGAAATAATGGCTTCAGTATCTTTGTTATGCTCTCAAACTGCCATAGGGGTATTTGGAGGTAATCTGCCAACACCAAGGGTTCTCCATGCTTTCCCTCTGTTTACGCGGGACTTCTGACCTTGCTCATTTCCCACTGTCACTGTGACTTGAAAATGAGGGATATAGGACTTAACTAGATTCTGGCTTCCTTATCCTGTAATGGAATAGCAGTGCTCTCTTCTGTCCCCATAGTACCTTACCATGACCACCACAGCAGTTTAAGATTGCCAGAAATTTATCTTTGGTCTGTATTAAAGTGCAGGGTTGGAGGATAGTGGAACAACGTCAGGCAGGAGCTCTAAAGAAATATCTAGGTGTTAACCAGGATTGAAAGGGACAAGAAAAGAACCCCAAGCCAAATCCTGTGGGACCATCACTGCACCAAAAACAGAAGCTATCCATTGAGCCAGGAGAGTTGAATTGAAACCTCCTTCACTTTTTCTTTCCAGGTTAGCATAATGCCTCCATCTTCTCCCTTTCCCCTTCTCTTGATGCAGTGGTATTCTGTGTAATTGTTACCAGAAAAGGATGTTGGCACCGAATGTCCAGCTAGAGGTGGAAGATCATGCAACTAAGACCAGTAGGTCCCTTCCTCTTCTACCAGGGGCTGCGCGTGCCACTTCACTTCAGAGTTCTCTACAGTGCTTGCAGTGCTGGGATGCTGTTACCTCTCCAGTTAAATAAATCTAAAACTACTGACCCAGGATTTTTATAGCAATGCTGCAACCTAATATGAAGAAATGCAACAAATAGTCCATTACCACTGATTGGATATGGATTTTTGGCCTGGCCACTTGCCACTTGGTAATTTTAGAATAGGGTCACTTTCGGAATTGGAAGATTCCTTGTAGGATGGTAGTGGTGTTTGCTAAATAGTTGTTTCTTATCTTTTTGTCCTCTAACAGCCATGCTCCCCACCTCTGGAGGGCAGGGCCAAGCTCTCTGTTTGCCTGGAAGCAACAGCCAGGGCCCATCCTCCATCAGCTTACAGGGCTGCAGACGTGGCCATTTCCAATGGCCCAGGGTGTACTTACCCACTTCCTCCTTCTAATCTCAGCACTTCCACTCGAAGCACATCAGCAGCTTTGTAACTTGCGTTTTATTTTGCTCGACGTTTCGGCCCTTCAGATATTTGTGGGAGGAGAAGAGGGAGACTGGGGAACTGTGTTGTCACTGATTTCAGAATTATACAATTACACCCCTGAGTCATTGTCTCTGGAGAGTCATTTCAGCAAGAGTGCCAAGAGCATCCTGAAGGGTTCTCACTGTTGTCACACGTGGCTTTTCAGAAGTTGGATTCTGTTTAATATTTGATGTGTGACTGCTCGCCTTGGTTTCACCATCTGTAAAATGGGAGCATTAGGCCCTGCTTTGCCTGGAGAATACTGGAAGGTGATTCCTAAGGTGTGGTGCTGAGGTTCCCAAGGTTCCCTCCAGTTATTCCTACTTATGTAGAAAAAGGTTGCCGGGCCCCAGATGATGAATAACCATACACAAGCTGAAGGCACTGTGTGACCTGGAGGGGGCCTCTGGTCAGTTTATTTTCTCGTCTGCATCCGAATAATTAGACCCAATTCATGAAACCGGAGAACTGCTGGTCGTGGAACCTAAGCTCTGACCACTCTTTACCTCACTGAGCTAAACTTTGGTTGATTTTCCCTTCTTCTGCCATAAAATCTGCTATGCTGCCTTTTTCTTGATTTCTGGTTCTGATAAGCAATGCATCCTAGACAGAAGCTGTCCCACAGTGCTGAGGGTTCTGTCAGTCTTCCTTATAGCCAACAGTTTGACTAAGCCCTGAGAATCAGAAACTAAATGTGTGTCTTCCTGATATGGGTTGTTATGCCCATCTGTCATAACAGTGTGTCCTGTTTCCTGGTTCTCTAGGTTAGATTAGAGTTACATAGAGAGAGATTTTGAAAATGAAAATGTCATCTTGCCTGTCTGCATGTGGGTATTGTCCCAGGATTCAGATCAGACCTCACATTTTGACCTCAGCCTTTGAAGTCAAAAGACAAGTCTGAACACCAGAAGCCATGATCTGTTATTATCAAGAATGATCCAAGATAGTTTCACTTTATCTGCTGCCTGTCTGGCTTTTTGTGGCAGTTTGACCCAGGAGTGGGATTAGTACTGAAAAGCAAGAGATTGCCCTTGAATCTTTAAATTCTTGCTTTCCCATCCAGAATTATGGTCAGCTGTTGAGATAGCCCAGCCAACCACCACGAAAGTATCGCAACTTAAAAAAATCATGAGCCCTTGGGATCCAACATACAGACTTCTAGCCTTGCATCAAAAGAAGCCATATGGCTTCACATGCCCTGTTGCCCTGATGAGGCATAGCAAGCACATGAAGTGCAGAGGGAGGCCCTGAGACTGCCCTCCATGGCCAGCCCTTCAAGGGGCTCCTCGTGACACATTCACACGTGCACCCAAGCATGCCTAACACCCAGTGACGGGAGTACTAACTCCAGGGACATAGGGCATTCTCACACTGCTCAGATTTCTTTCATGTGTCCTTCTCTTTCATTCTCCCCCCACCCCCTCGCATTACTGTAATTTGTACAGTATCGTTGAGAGGTGTTGAAGAGATCAATAGCAATTCACCTTTTCCCTTATTGATTAAAGTGACGGCAAGTAAAAACGGCAGACAGTACCATTTCATTTATCTTGAACTATCCATTTCCTACCAAGCCATGAGTGACCTCTCCCTCTGCTTCTTACATGGCTGACCTGCAGCTGGGGTTACTCTTGTTGCTAGGCTGCTTTAATAGGGATGAGGGGACCACTGTGTGTGGCGTCTATAATCAGAGACGGGTGAGGAAGGAGACTGCAGGTAATGAGCAGGAAAATGACTGTGCAGCCTGTGCTTTGACTCCATGGCTTTATTGGAGGGTTCACCACATGTGCTGTGCTCTCAAGAAGAGAAGCCTGGCATCAGTTGATGGACGTGTCTGCCTCTCCCAGCACTTGCCTCCCGTCTGTTTTTCTAAAGGGCACAGCCTGCTTTTATTATCTATTTTTCTACAGAATATAAATTGAGTGTGGTGAGTGAAAAGCCTGTGACCCCTGTGAACTGGCTCTGTTTTCGCTGAAGGTGCAAAGGTTTGTCATTCCCTCCATGGACCTTCAAGTAGTAGCTTCATTTCACTGGGGAATTTGGGGTAGCTAGGGTCGAGCATGAGCCAAGGGGTTCAGGATGAGTTCTGGTGCTGAGAAGGGGTCTGTATCCTCCTGGGGATGAAGAGTGGAAACAGTTCTCATCAGCCTCTTTCTCAGCTCCAGAAACAACCATGGGAGGAGTATGCGTTTGTGTGTGAGTGTGTGTGTTCCTGTTCTCCCTCAATAGAAACACCCTCAGATTCTCACTTGGGAGAGATGAGGGAGGACCATCCCCCCCTCCTCCCGACACCTCAGGTACTGGGCACTGAAGAGCCTATTTTTAAAACTGCGTCTCGAATGGCAAATACTTATTACTTCACTCACCACCTAATGGGATAAGCAAAGGTCTTCTGAGTCCCAGGGCTCACGAAAGAGAAGTTAACACTGACTGCAAAGGCAAAGCTTGGTTGACCCAATCTCTTTTCTCTTTGGGTGTCATAGTTTGAATTTTGTTAGTTCTTTAGCAACACCGTTACATAGAAGCAGCTGTTGTCCAGCAAGGCCATTAAGCCTTAAGGCCATTAAGCCTTCTCAGCCCCTCCACAGTGCTGAAGTCTGTTACCTTGAGGAGCATGAGCCAGTTCCCAAAAACCTCCTGTCTGTGTGGAGTTTTCAGCTGAGGGGGCAGTATTTGGAGGGCTACCGGGAAGCTGGCCCTGCTCCATGACCTCTGTACTCAGTAGAGGAAGCCACTTACCTGAGTGGGCACTTCATGGTGACCAGTGGAACTAGAGGTTCCCAGAGCTGGTTGTTGCCCTCAGGGAGCTTACAGTCTTTCATGTCATCCTGAGCACACACCAGTCTTCTCCAGAAGAGCACTGCCATCACGGTCACGTTTCCCGAGTGCCCAGTGGGTGGAGGTCACTGTTTTGGATGCCCCTCTCCCAGTAGGGAGATTTTGCTAGAATCTCAGTGTCACTGTGTCAGGTAACTCTGCAGTCTGCGGATACCAGACCTGGAAAAGGCAGCCAGCTCTCTGTGAAGCTGGTTAATTACATGTGAAGCTGCCAGCAGGGCGATTGTTATTTTCCCATGGATCATTAATAAACCATTCTGGCCTGTATAGATGGGGCGGGGGAAGTCTCTGGCAATTCCATAATTCCATCACCTTCCTCAGCTTGGTTGGACAGTCTTCCCCCCTTTCAGTCTAAAGCTTTCAAAATAGCTGGGGATTGTTGGTGGGGGGGCGGGGGCATAATCTCTTTCCATTCAATGCACAAGTCAGTCTTTCTCCTAAGCAGAAAAGTGGTCCCTGCTTTCCAGATAGTTGTGGCAGCCAGAGTGCAAAGGGTTCAAGGCCTACCGTGGTGGGAAGTGCTAGTGGCTTGGCTCCTAATATTTGCAGCAGACTACAGACCAGGCCCAGTTTGGAGATGTGGCAACTAGTGCAGCAGATGGCAAATAGTCCTGCTCCACTGGGGCCCGGGAGCGGCACCATCTTCTTCCTTCAGCCAAGGCCGTCTCATTCCTGCTATGCCTGAGTACAGAAGGCATTTCTGATTTGTTGGAAACTTTTTTTAGGAGAGATGGGAAAAGGCAAAGCAAATGCAATACTGGAAACTCAATCTAGTTAGAAACATTTCCCTGTCAAACAAACTAAATAGAGCTTTTCTTTTGTTGGTTAGAAAAACTTAGAATAGAAATCTACATTTTTTATTTTTGCATTGTGTGCAAAAATAAAAAATGGATTATAAATAGAAATAAGCATGACCCATTCAGTTTCCAAGGACTTGAGCGTGCAACCTTCAGAATACGGAATTAGAGCATTTCGTAGCTCTAAGGGCTCTAATCATACAGTGCAACCCAAATCGTTCACACGAGCTGCGAAAACTGAGGCAGGAAGAAGTTAATCACTTGGGCACCTTCAAATAGTAATTCATGGGAGAGCTAGTCTCCACATTACCATGGTGTCAACCTTATGTGTACCCCTCCGTGCTTCCCAGACAACAGCCACTACCACCTGTCCATCCACCTGCCGTACAAGTAGTAAGTGGACTTCGATGGTGGCATGTAAAAGGGAGTAGGTGTGTGTGACAGAGGCAGACGGAAGAGGTAAACATGTACATTCTCTAAGTTAATCATTTTAGTGAGAAAAGGCCAGGAGTCTAAGTCCGAGGAGGAAGGCACCCAGGGCTTCAGCGCTCTGTAAGAAAGACTTCTTAGGCGGGCGCAAAGAGCACTGTGCACGAGACGGGAAGGCATGCCAGCGAGGGAGGAGTGCAGGTGTCTGACAGACCCGGAATTTTCCATTGCTTTTCCTGGTATGTGATCATAGAAAAGCTGCTGTCTTTTTATGCCAAAAACTAAGCTTCAGAAGAGCCCAAGAGAAACAGCCAAGGAGAGGGAACTGTTTTAAGTTGAGGGTTTTTGTTTCTGTTTTTTGGGGGATGGGGGGCACAACTTTCATTGTTGTTTTGCTTCTTTTTTTTTACTGAGAGAGGCGGGGTGGAGCATGGGGCCGAGGGAGCACATGAAATTTCCTAGCTGGCAGTGTCCGTGAGCTCCTTGGGCAGTTCTCTAGTTCAAGCACTGTGTTCTGAGCACATTCAGCCAGGGCACAGCTTGGACCCCCGAGTGCCATCTCTTGCCTCCTGCATGCTGTGCTCTTAGACCTGCTCCCTCCACTCATGAGAGGCTGATCCAAAAGCAATGGCATGTAGTCAGGATCTGGGCCTCGCCCCCACCCTGTAGCTGAGGCTGGTTACCCATCTTGTTAGCAGTGACGTCTGTTTGTCTTTTAAGGGGTTGTCAAGTGGGGGAGGAACAAATCACATTTTCCGGCAATTTAATTTTATTAACTCTGATTTTTTTTTTCTCCTTTTCCAAAGCACAGCTAAATGGAGCTAAACATACACACAAGGGCTATATTTAGTCTGATGGTGTGTTAAAGTAGGGAAGGCACAAACAAAGGTTTATCTGCTACCTCGTAAGCATAGGGAGGTGTCAGGGCTGGAGAATTCAACAGTAATAGTAAGCATTTATATGGTGCAATGACAACTTCAATACAGGACATAATTTTCTGGGGGTTGCCATTAATTGTGCTTCTGCCTGTGAGTGGCCCCCTGGGGAGGGGCTTGGAACACCAGGCAGAGTTAAGCTATATTAAAATCAATTAAAACTGCGTAAAATAGAAACAGAATAAAATATGCAAAGGTCAGAGTGGCTGTAAACAGTGAACATGCAGACAGGACCCTAGGAGGAGAGGGGTGATAGGGTCTGGTGAGCCTGGTACACTGGGGGATTTATGCTCATAGTTGCCCTAAACTTCTTTGAGTTCCCAGGTTTGGTAGGTTTGCTGGAGAGTTAATGGTGTCCTCTAGCTTCCCCAAGTTCAGTTCTTCCCCAAAGGAGCCTCAGAAACTATGCATTGTGGCCAGCGAGAAATAAGAGAAGACAACCAGACAAAGTCTGTCAGCACCGTCCGGTGGAACTTTCTGCAGTGATGGAAACATTCTTTATCTGCACTGTCCAGTATAGCAGTTACAATCCATGCATGGATATCGAGCCCTTGAAATGTGCTCGGTGTAACTGAGGCACAGAATCCTTAATGTAATGTAATCAGTTTTAATTTAAATAGCCACATGTAGCTAGTGGTGGCCATATGGGACAATATAGGACTCTAGACTATCCCTTCCCCACACTGAGCACTCAGGATATATTTGATTTGCATTGCAGTCTTCTTCCTGAACCAGTAGTCTGCACTTCTCCCATATCTCGAGTGTTTTTCCTCAATACCTTTTTTTGACCCAGTCCTCTCATGATGTTGAATTAGCTTCCAAATTCTTCCATAAGGGTCACACACAATGCCAAGAAATGAAAAAGATCAGTGCTTGCATCAAACCAGACAGCCATGGCCTTATCCTTGCCCCCTTTTCTCCTGACAACCCTGAGTCAAGCTAATAGTAGGTGTTTCCTACTCTCCTGGGCAGAAAAGAAGGGATGGCTTTCGATCTCTGGCTGAAGATCACAGGTCTACGATGTTGTCACTGTTCCCACAGAACATCTGATTCAGTTGCTGATTCTGACCCTTGAGTTCCCCAGAACCTGCAGGGATTGCAAAATTCCCAAGTCATCCAGGGAACACTCACCTGAATTTCTCTGGTCCCTTTGGCACCTGAACTGAAAATACCTTTTCCCATACAGCTCTTTCAGCACTGTTGAATGCTTGGAATGAACCCATTCATTGGGGTGGCTTAGTGTAGTGGAACGAAGCACTACACTTGTTAGCAAAATTCCTGTGTTTAAGTCCTAGCTTTTCCATTTACTAAACCCGTGACCTGGACAGTATCATTTAACCTCGCCGAGGCTTCATCTTACCCAATAAAAATGAGTGTTCTAGACTAAATGACCTAGGTGCCGAGAGGACCTAGAAAAGGTTCCAGGAGCCCTAATTGCCATGAAACCCTATATCTCCATTCAGTTTCTCCATTTAGGTGTCAAGCCTACATTTAAAGCACCCCTTTCCTCAGGCCACCATAGGCCTCACCTGTATCTAGTTATCACTAACCCATACTTGGAAACTTTCCAGCACCATACACACCATGGGCCGGACTGAGTGGCGTTACCTCCTCTGGTTATGACACTCATGTGAACCTCAGGGAGTCAAGAACTGTCCCCAGTTATTTTGGGTCATCCTCAGAGATGGCATTTTGCCTGTTGCAGAAGAAGGTAAGAGGTTTCTTGGCTTGGGCAGTGGGTCCAAAAAGCAAACGTTACCTGAAGTGTACCAGTCATGCTGGCTGGCTGTTTGTTCAGCAGCGCCCCCTCCACCCAGCAGTCACTAGTCACCACTTCAGGGATTATTCCCAGCCATCCAGAGCCCCTGTGGAGCCACCAACACTGCACAGCTCACAGAGGGCCCTGTAGCATCTCTAATTGAGGATCTGGTAAGCGGATGCCTTCAGCAGAGGTATTTTTAGCTACGGTGATACAGCCTCATCTTTTTGCAGGATGTTTTGTTTAGTTATTTTAAGTAAAACAAATAAATTGAAGACTGTGGTCCAAACCCCAGTGCCAACACTGAAGAAGTTTTGGTGCACTCCCCCCTCACCACAGACCTAATTAATCCTAAGACCAGGTGCTGAGGCTCACAGTTTGCCAGAATATTAAGCCAGAGAGCATATACAGAAAAGAAGAGATCTAAAAATAAGAGGAATAACGCAGGCAGACCTGGTGTGAGGTGCTGAGGGCCCCCTGAGCAGCCGAGCAGCCGGGACGGACTCTCCTTCTCGGCCTCTCAGGCCTCTTTGGTGGATCTGGGGGCTACACGAGCAGGCCTTGACTCCTGAGGACCTGACAGACTCGCATTATACAAGGGCTTCAGTTCTGTGGCTTGCTGACTTAATGCTTTTGCTTTCCTTCTCTTCATCCTGTTCCGTGACCTGTCACCTTTTACTCATCTTTTTTGTTGTGTACCATGTGATCGGAGCTAAAGGACATTCACAGAGTTTGTGGCAGACCCCACGACAGCATCCTGAATTGATCCGGCCAGTGGTTCTCAGCCTGGCTGCACTCTGGAATCATGGGCTATGGGAAGCCTAGGAAAGATACTAATACCTGGGGCTCCCTCCGAAGATTCTGGCTTCAGCACGTACCATCTTCTAAGTTGTCCAGTTATATTAGGTGATACCAAGGAATGATTTTGTTGTGTTAGGTGTGATAAAGGCATTGTGGTTATGTAAGAAAATGGGTATATTTTTTTAGAGATGCACACCGAAGTATGGAAGGGTGAAATGACGTCATGTCTGGGATATGCTTTAAAATACCTCAGCAAAGAAAAAAAGAGGATAGACAAAGTAAATATGACCCTTGTGATAATTGCTCAATCTGGATGGTTAGCATATGTGAGTTCATGACTATTTTCTATTTTCAGTGTTTCAGATTTTTCAAATCAAAGTTTTTTTAATACAAATTTTTTTTTTTAATGTAAAAGCTCCTCAAGTAATTCTAGTGTGCAGCTAAGGTTGGAAACCTGTGGTTTTAGAGATTAAATTTGGACCTCCACACCCAAAGATCGGCTTCGATTTTGGACATTGTATAACCTGAGACTGACCTTTCAGGATAAGAAGATCCCGTGAGTGATATGGAGCCTAAACTTTTGGGTGGGTGAAGAACAGAATAGGCACAAAGAACAAATTAGATCTGTTTCTAGAATCTGCGTTCAGAGTGGACAACTAGACAGCTTTGACTTTTACTGAATGACCTCAACCTCACCCAGCCTTGAAAGCTGTTGTGCCTTACAGTTTATCCGTCTTGTCACCTGCCAACACTCCCACACGCCGCCCTAAAGACCTCTCTTGCTACACCAGGGAAATAGAAGGCATTAAAGGCCTTGTGACACACGCCACAGGAGAACCCTGATTTCCTCAGCGCTCAACACTTTACCAAGTGGGATTTCGCTAAAGCTGTGGTGGGGGAATGGGCTAAAACATGTACTTCCCTCCCTTCCCAGGATCCCATGCGTTCTTAGCTCTGTATGCAAGTATGTAAGGGCTCCTTTGTATCCTCAGGGCCTTTTCCAACTCTCAAGCAGTATTCTGCTCGGGCTGCTCAGCTCACAGGGCAAACAGCAGCTTGCTGCAGCCAAACTAAATAGAGTTCTGGAGCTTGGACTCGAAGCTTCCATGCTATATTTACACACCACAGCCTTGCTTAAGACCCTGGCCTAGCACCTCTTCATTCAGGGGCATGCTGTTGACTCTTGTTTATTCAGGGGGCTTTGTGATTTTTACCTAAACACTAAGTGAAACTGTGTTGCTTTAAGAAGCTGAAGCCGAGGGAAGGCTACAGACTGCCCAAGGTCACCCAGCCAGCCCAGAGCTTTCCTACCATCAGATTTACTGAGATTATGGGTGCTTTCCTACTCCCTGGGGAAGCCTTGAGACAGGCCTTTTCCGCAAAAGCCAGCTGGAGAGAGGTGCAGAAGTTACCCCCTGCACCTCTGTAAGAGGGCCCAGAGCATCTGTCTTCCCCCCAGGGGCTGAGTCAGTATTCGTCCTACCACTGTGCAGCGCCTGCATCCAGAATTCAAACCATGGGAGTTCTTCTTCAGCCGGGTCTTAAGAACAAGTAGCCTCCGAGGCACTAACATTTAAAACTCCAAGACACGTGGCCTGCTGTGCGTTTCTTCACGGGACTCCTTGGATGGGAGGAGGCAGAAGCTTTCCCTGCTCCCCAGTACATATCTCCCCGTCACCATTCTTAGTCCATCCATCACAGTTGCTTCACCCATCGTACTGAGCTCATCAAGGGCAAGGACCAAGTTTTTCATCTCCATTGTTCCGCAGCACTTTGTACAGTGTTGGTCACTGTACTGGCTCTAAATAAGCATGCACATGAGTAAGTGGACCAAAGAAGGCCTGTGACAGGGACATTAGCCAATAGGCCAAGGGTCAGAAACCTAACATTTTAAAAAGTAGTTTTTCATTCTTTTGGGCTTATGAACCTAAACTGTGCCGTGATCTTGAGCCCTGCCTGTGCTAGCTTGTAGAGCAGCCTATGGGTAGGGAAGGTTTCTGGCTGGTGATGGCTAGGGAGAAACATGCTATTTGGTTTTCTTCCCACTTCCCTTTGGAATAAATGGTGTAGTCTCTTTGTGCCTTGGTTTCTCCCACTTGATTCCTTCATGGGCCTCTAAGCAATCTGTCCTCTCTCCCTCCTCACCTGGGTCCCTGGAGAGGATGACATGTTTGTAGGATGGTTTCTCTTCGTTTTTCCAGGGCAGTCAGTCAGTTACTACTTGGTCAGCTCTCTTAGAAGTTACGCCTCCTGAACCTGAACGAAACCTCAGGGACACTAGCTCAGCTTAAGTAAAACCATGTACAAGAAGTACCCTGGTTAGGTGACTCAGTTTGTCGGAGTGTCATCCCATACACCAAAAGGTTGCAGGTTCCACCGCCAGTTAGGGTGCATACGGGAGGCAACCGATCAGTGTTTCTCTCACAACCATGTTTCTCTTTTTCTCTCTCTCTCTCCCTTCCCCCTCTCTAAAATCAGTAAAAACATATCCTCTGGTGAGGATTTAAAAAAAAAAAAATGGAGAGAAGTACTTCTGGAGTTAGTGACAAAACTGTCCTGCCCATCTGACCACTTAGTCTTCTCCCTGCTCCCTCTAGGCTGTACCGCCGAGGCTGCCCCGGAATAACCTGGAGATACTTTTTAAGTACTGAAGTCCTGCCCCAACCCCGGTGAGGTTCTGCTGAATTTGATCTAGACCAGTGATTTTCAACCTTTTTCATCTTGCGGCACATATAAACTAATTACTAAAATTCTGTGGCACACCCCAAAATTTTTTTTTGCCAATCTGGGCGAAAAAATAGGTATAATTTTGATGATTCATTCACACTGGATGGCTATTGTTGTGTTGGCCGTTGTCATTTTTTTGATTTGACAGTCTAAGGAAAAGAGGTCAGTGCCCCTGGCTAAATAGTCAGGTATTGCATGTTTTAAAAATTCTTGTGGCACACCGGATGAAAACGATCGATTTAGAGTCCGAACACTGGTATTTTTTAACAGCTTCCTCAGTGCTAGCAATATGTAGTTGGGATCAAGAACCACTGTCTCAAAGAGCCTTCACTGTAATAGCCCTGGAACATCCTGACTAGCCTTCCTCCCCATCAAGGAAGGTAGAAGGACAGAGCACATGTTTCCCTCTTCTGGGCACCCCTGTGGCACCTTCCTTAGTCAGTTCTGACATACAACTCCCAGACTCTGTGATTAATGGTGCAGTCTGTCCCCTCCGCCACCAACTCCCCATCCCATACACACACACACACACAGAGCCCACTGCTTCATAACCTTAGGCAGGTGACAGGAGGGACAATAGGTATCTGTAGACAGTGTTCAGATTTTGTTCTGGAGGGCATTAGTGAGGAAGAACACTCCAGAACTGTGTTTGCAATTTAAGATGAAGATTTTTTTTAAAATTCTAGCTCGGAATGCTCACCTGGGTACAGCCCACCAGCTCCCAAGCATCACATCCCACCCTTTGGTAGCAGAAGAGCCTGCCTGAGCAGGGAGAGGCAAGGCCAGATACCAGTTGAAATCCCAGACAGCTTCCTACCCTCCCTCTATATCTTGTCAGATATTTCAAGCTTTAAGTCCTTATTCGTGCTCTGCCTACTTGGCTGGCTGTTCTTGCACTTCAGCGGCTTGTTTGCCTGGACAGGTCCAAGCTGTCTGAGCCATCAGCAGCTGCACCTCCTCCCTCGCGCCTTCTGTCGGAGCCAACCTTGATTCACAGTAGTGCAGATGGCCACAGCCTTATCCAGCGACATCTGCCACTCCCATCCCTCTCCTGCCCCGCATTCCCAGAGATGAAGGGGCTGGGCCAAGCCTTGCCTCCAGGTCAACCTGGGCCTGATGTGAAGACTACTCTTAGTTCATACTCTGGCATATTAACGTAAGTGAGATGATAAAAAAAAAAAATTTTTTATCTGAACCACATAAAACAAGGATACAGCAGGTCTAAGTTCATATTGTGCAGAAAACATTTTCCAGCCTTCATCAGAGCAAATCTGTTTTTGCAAATAGCCTTAGTTCCACCCACTCCGCTTCTTAAGTGTTACTTAGAATGAGGGAGAGCCGAGAAGGAATCAGAGGCAAGAGCAGGTGTCAGAAATCACCTTTCCCTCTTTCCTACCCTTCCCTCCTTCTAATGGAGACTTAGCAACTTCTCAAAGTACTACTCCTCAGTTTCTCACTCCTGTTCAAAATGATGAACGGTAGTACCCTGTAATATACCACTGTAGTCAATGTGTTTACCTCCTCCTGTCCCCCTCTAAGAGAAATGAAGCGATGGATTACAAATGTGAGAGGGGCCTTGGGTGACCTTACACCCAAGAAAGATGCCGCAGCAACCCGAGGGGTTCATGCTGCCTCTTCCCGTGCCAGCTTGCTGCTGAGCTGCAGACAAGGCACAGGACTCAAGGTGTCCCACCAGCAGGCTCTGCCTGAGCGAGACCCACAGCCATACCCTCCAGCAATAACCTGCAGCAGGAAGGGACACTGTGGCAGCAGTCTGCTCATCCACCTGTGCGTCTTTGGCTCATCGGGTAGGTCGCCTGTAAACCTAAGGGACCCTAGCAGCTCTTGGAATGTCATTGGTACAGCAAAACCAATATTCAGATGATTCACCCTGAGGCTTAGTTACACAAATTATTTCAAGGCGCTTTCTTTTCTACTGGAGAAAGCAGCTCGTAGTTTGCTTAAACAAGGAGGACCATAGTCCCTAAACCCCACTCTTTCCATAGGCAAATATCAGAACTGAGGTACGTTGTCCACTCTCTCTCTCTAGAATTTGAGGTGTTTTCTTCAGGATAAGGATATTTTTAATCCTTGATAATGACAAAATATTTTTATTGGCACCCAAAGACCAGTAACATTCTGACTAAAGAAAACAAGCTACCTGGAAAGGTATCTGCTTCTATACCTACAATTTGAAGCCAGTATTTGGTAAGCATGAGGCCAATGGATGGAATGGAATTAGAGGCCTTAATCTACTCGAAACATCGTGGTTACCTAAGCCTAACAGTGGGGTCTACTCTGTCCTATCTGGTTTGGTAAGTGAGGAAGAGATTCTTTACCATAGTGGAGTACCCATGAACCTTTTGGTTTCTCTAAAGCCACATGACAGGTATTATCAAACTGGTCAGTTTCATGTTCCTCATGTTATTTCAAGCTCATCTTATCGCTGATTGTCCCGGCCGTCTTCTGTCTAGCATTATATGTTGCTTTCTTTTCTCGCTACAGTTGTTGCTTAATCTCTTAACCACAGAAAGCATACTCTCTTGGATCCATTCTCTTCTCCTGTCTGACCACACTAACGACCTGCCCGCTTTAGGTTTTGATCCACAGATTCTCGTCATTTAGAACTGCTGGACTGAGAGTGACCCACACGCGCAGTCCAGTTTCTGAGTTGGGCCCCAAGGACCTGAAGTGGCAGTATTTGTCTTAACCATTAAAGTAACCATTGGATTTATAGCCAAACCCTTAGCCAGCAATAACCTGTAGCAGATACACTACCACCCCGCTCCCAGTTATGAAGGAGAATGGCCCCGGAAGTCCTCAGAGCAGGATCAAGGGGACAGCAGAGCTCCAGGGAGGCTCCTGCCCTCCCCATCCTGCCGAGGGTTTGGAGATTGGGATAGGGAGGTTCAGCCTCTGTCTCCCACTTTCTCTCCTCACTGGGGCACTGCCTATAAGCCCGCCTAGCCAGGAACCTGTGGGGGGCTGCCATAGCTACTAGAGCTGCCTGCACTGTTCACATCATCTGGGTGTCTGCTGGTGCCAGGATGCCATGGACCCAGGGGTGCTGCATAAATACAACCACTCATCGCCCAGTACAGGGCAGGTCTTTTACATTCACTGAAGTTTTAGGCACGAGAGATGGCTCTATTATCTCTGGAAACAAGTAGGGAAAGAGTCCCCAGCTGATCCCTCCAGAGTCTCAGTTCCAAATGGAAAAGCCCACCATGTGGTCCTCAGTGTCTCTCCACACACCTGATTCTACCTCAGCCCATTTCACACCAGCAGAGGGAAGTCCTTTCTTATAGTTAGAGCAGCAGCACCGCTGGAGGAAGAGAGAGGGGGCCAAATCTTATTCTCACGGTATTTGTAAACTAGAACAGTGAGGCCTGGACTGCCAGAACAGAAATGAATGACCTTGTGGGGTCGACAGGTACGGCACAGCCAGCATTTGTTTTGGTTGTCGATTTCCACGTGTTACGTGGCTCTAATTGTTACCGAGCTTCCCTGTCTCTGTGCGATGGTCAGGTTCTATGGCCGCGTGGCCTTTGTGCAGGGGCAGGAGAGAGAAAGCTTTGCTGCTTTACTCTGGCAGCTGAAAACGGCTCTCTCTCCAGCATGAAGTTACCGGTGGGGGACTTACTGAAGGAGCACTCCAGGGAATCACCAGGGAGACCCCCTCCGTCCCCTGCCAAGCCAACAAACCCAGCCCTGCACTGTTCTGAATCACACCTCACTGCTGCTTCATTGCTCCTTGCCGGCTCACCACAGGGCACCCCCTTCTGGGAAGTCCTGGGTGTCAGCAAGAGAGGCATTTGAGGAGAAATGAACTGACGTAGGAAGGCGGAGTGCCACTCAGTCATCTTTTAAGTGGAAAGGAAAAGGTCATCAGAGCCACATGGGGCATGGGTTGGATTATTGTTGACTCGGCCTTGCTGCGACAAAGGGACCAGCTCACCGGGGCCAGCACTGGGCACTGCCAGCCCCATCCAGCTGCTGACAGCCAAACACAAAGACACTCGTGCTCTGTATACACAGATGGGTCTGCATGTCAGCATGAGCCCATTTTTAGCCCTTGCCCAGAAAGGGCAGCCCGCAACACAGTAATTTAATTAAATTTGCCTCCCTCCATGGCCCACATATTTAAAAAGGTTTTGGGGGAAATGAATCTGGCTGAGGAACATTACCCTGCCGCTCTGGCGCTGCCCCAGAGCCAAGCCGCAGTACCATAAAGGGTCTCGCCATCCTGAGTACAGCCCAGGGCATCTGTCTGCACTGCAGGCTCTCTGGCCAGGCTGACTGCTGGCACATCTGGCAAGGCAGCCTCTGGAAGCATTCCGTCTCCGTCACAGGGGCACATAAGGGGACTTCCCACCCCTTGTTTTGGAGCAGCCTCAGCAAAGCCTCGGCAAAAACTAGAGCCATGGCATTAGTTCTTCCCACCGATTTCAATGTGTAGAAGAAATGCAGAACGAGGGGACCTCGCCCCTCAACTGACACTGCAGCCTCAGTAATAGTTATTACCTCGTTTTCAGTGTTAGCCTACCTCCCTGTACTCTGCCCTGGAAAATGATAGATATTTAGGGGCCTGAAATTGATTCTCCCTACTCTTGCTTCCAGTGAACTTATTACCATGTTTCATATCACAATTGCTCATCAGTTTTTGTCCATGGTGTTTGAGCTTAACGCACACCCATACTCCACAGACCTGCCTTCTAGCCAGCCAGTGCTTGTCGTGCATCGAGTTCAGCCACTCCTCAGGAGGTACCTAAGCTTTTGCTTTCTTTCGTCTTCTCCCTCTTGTCCAGAGTGTCGGCCTTGTCTTCTTATTGCTAACCTCTAGCCTGTCTCTCAGCCTTTTGTGTCCTAGGTCAGCAGTACTATGTCTGCTGGAGAAGAGCATTCTCTTTGGTTAGCTTTCTGTCTCCCCACCAAAAGCACATCATCCTGGCTGGTTAATCTCCCCTGCGTAATGACAGCAGCACCTCTGAGATAAAGGGAATTTCTCTGGCACAGCTTGTCTCAACACCAGCAGAACACAGGCTGTTGCTTAGGAGTGGGAATCATTAGAGTCAGGCCATTATTGGAGGGGACCGGTCTCTAGGGGCCCTCGCAGAAATTACCACTCCTTAATAGATGAAAACTCATTTGCCTGAACCCCCTGCCCTTCTCTTTATTTCTCTGCATTCCCCACCTCCCTTCTCTTCCTAGCTTTGAAGTTGAAAAAAAAGAGGTAACTCCACCCAATCCAAGATGGCAAATTTCTGCTAAATTAACTTGGTTAAAAGAGATCCTTGGTTGAATGAGGCTGTTCTTTTAGAATGTTTCTAGAGGGACTTTGCTTGAAGCCATCATGAAGGAGACACGACAGATTCTAAATAAACATATGCGGTAAAATTATAGCCAGGGCCACTTTGTTTCCCAAGAGAGGATTTGCTGAGGCACTAGCTTCTTAGACCCCTGTTTCAGAACAAGCCTCCGAGTCGCCCTGGGCTATCTGGGCTTTCCCAGTACCAGGAAGGCAAGGGAGTCCTGGGAGCAGGACTCCTGATTTCTCGGCTTCTGCGGTGGTCCTCTTGACCTTGAATGGACCTCTAACATGATCCAAGCCTCTGCGGGCCTTCCCCACACAGGGATACATGTTCTTTACCTTACGGCTCTTCACTCTTGTAGGGAAGGGGGAGCGCAGTGTGAGCAACAAATGTTCTTTAATGTATTAGCTATTTGGGCTGCCATAAGAATTCTCATGCTCTGGAACACTTGTGGTTAAAGAAAAAAGGAAAAAGTTGCCTGATTCCTGTGCTCTAGCTGTTTGAATGAAGTCATGAGTGGGCACCATCTGTCTCAGAGCATTAAGCACAGATAAAGTGCTGGCGTGAAAGGCCTTCCCTTCTCTTCCCCCCTTCTCTCCCCCACCCCCCAAGCAAACTGTAAGGGATTGCACCAAATTGCAAACTCCAGGGGGCACTAATCACTTTGTAGTTTCTGTAAATGGCACCCCCTGGAGTTGTAAATCATGGTGGGACCTGCTGGTGTTCAATAATAGTGCTGGGTTGAGAACGCAGAGACCAGAGATCTGGTCTCTGCATCACCAGCGATGTGACTCGGAAAAGTCACATCTCCCTAGGCTTCCTTTTCCTCATAAGTAAAATGAGGAGGTTCAACTAGATTTTCTGAACTAACTTAGAAGTTCCGTTCACTGTCTCCATATTCCTGAAGCTAGAAGCCACAATATGTCATTCTGTCCTCAGTATCCACTGCTGCCCAAGGTCGACCACCCTTGGTAACACATCCGTGATGTGAAGGTGCCCTCAGCTGAGTTGATACTACTGGTCAGAGCAGCTGTGGACTTAAAACAGGGATGTGGAAGAGAGATTAAAGAAAGGAAAAGCTACCCTGTAGGCACAATGGCTGAAACAAGAACATGGAATAGGCCAGTTACTTCTTGTGTTCATATTTCTCTGTGGTTTCAGGACCTTTTTTTTCTGACACACATATATACAGCATACACAGTAATTGCAATTAATTCCCTTATAAGAAACAAAATGAAATGCAAACATGCTTTGAGATATCTCAGTCTGGCCATATGCCTCCAAGTCCCCTCTCCCCATTTCTAATTTAAAGATTGTCTCCCCTTTCCTTGGTTCCTTTAGTAGCCTCTTTCTTGGCTCTCCCACCTGTCTTATCCCAGACTTCCCAAATCATCCCCTTAAAGAGATGAATTAGAAGAATATGCTGTCATGTCAGGAGGAGGCCATTGTCAGTTCACACAGGCAGACACTAATAGGATAAAGCATTATCCGACTTCCTTGAAGTCCAGAAATTAAGTCTTCTTGCAGTGGTAATAGATTTTAACTTGTAACCACTGCAGCAGTGGGCTGCAGGAACAGGCTGTTAGTATCTGAGGTCTCAGCTTCATTTCTGGGACTGCTGGGCCTATTGTGAGGGGTGCACTGAGCATTCCTACAACACGCCGCACTGTCTTGGGGAACTGTCTCTGCAAAGAGCTGCCAGTAATTCATTTAGTTCACGTACAGGGTGGCATTTGAGTGGGAGGAGCTGTGCAAATGGTCTTGATTGAACCTGGATGAGTAGGTAAGTAAAGGGAAGAAGCCAGGGCCTGGAAGACTAGGAAGAAGTAGCCCGAGGCCAGGAAACCAAACTTTGCACAGGGAGCAGTTAGTGTGTGAAAGCCTTTCTCAGTCATCCTTGCTGACTCATTGAGCAGGTAGAGTGACTTACTAGTGAATAAATCAACACCAACACTGGAAAACCAGATGTGGGAAACCAGGGTTGAGACCTTAAAGAAACTGTTAGAGACCATAGATTAAAGACTTGCCTTGGAAGAGAAAATAGCCTGAGAATTGTTGGAAGAAAGAGCCATCAATCTTCTAGAATGAAATGCTCTTGCAGGATATCCTAGGTCCTCTCATGACAGATGGTTGTACTTAAGTCATGATTGGGGAGGCTGGTATGAGAATTAATTGGAGTGTGCTTTTTATTAGTGGGGGTATAGGAAGGCAGGTGGGTATTAAAGAAACAAGTTAATCATGGACTGTTCCTTTGCTATTTAGTAATTAATCTAAACTTTAGTAATTGTTCCACCATTGTCCCTAGGTGCACAGAATGCATGAACCTGATAGGCTAAGTACTACTTGGTCCACACTGTCCCCACACCTGGCGTTAGAGTAGCCTCTCATCTTAATGCTTACCTACTGAGGTTCAGAAGTCTTCCTGATGGGAGAAGCTAGAGACAACGACACCATCCTCTCAAATGCTGACTTCCTTTGAGAAGAAAGCTTTTCCCAGGGATATCCCCCACAGGCCTCCACCTAACCTCTGACTCACTGCCAGGGTCCATGTGTGCACTAGACTTACAGTCATCATTATTTTTTATAGGAAAACATGATTTATATAATACCCTCCCTCTGGAATAATACTCTTTTTGTGGATAAACAGTGAGCTGCACCCTCTCTTTACCCGCCCCCGCCCCCCGCTATGCCTTAATAGAAATGAGGGAGTGTTCAGAGGAGCCCTGAATAAACCCGTCAGGGTTAGATTATGGGCCTGAGGTCTGGTTGCTTCCCGAAAGCAGTGGACAGCCTCCAGCACAGGAAACAGGATTGTTGTGGGGAGGTGATTTGGCCCAAGTACTGACTGACAGTAAAGCTGGATTGTACCAGAGGATAAAACCTCTGTGATCATCCTCAAAGCTAATTCTAGCCTCTTACGAGAAAATCAAGATGCATTCTTTCTTAGGTTCCTCTTGGAATGTCGATCTACCTGCTTTTCTTCTCTGCTTCATGCCATGGATTTCACACCGACCATCCTCCCCAGTCCAGGGTCTGGCCGGCCTCTTGTTAGGGCAGAAGAATCTCCCTGCTGTTCCTCTTTAACTGCATTGCAGACCCTTAGCCTGTGTATCTGCCATGTAGCTCCATTCTGCTCTCATTTACCCAAATTACGGTGGGGGTTTTTCGTGCCTTTCTTTTCTCCAACCCTTCCAGTACTGCTTTAAAGCCCCAATAGCCCTTCTCTCTCTCTCCTGCCTCCTATTGCCTCTGCCCTCCCCACCCACATCCTTGGTAAGGCACCCTGACAAGAGAAACAAGGGTAGGCGGGGAACGCTCCAGAAGAAAGCTTACCCTCTTGGTAAGAGACCAAGGCTCCCTAGGTAGATGTGTACTTCCCAGCCCCCTGCCTGTGCAGCAGCAGCAGCAGCACCTTTCCTCTCTCCCTGCCCACCGCAGGGAAAGACAGCCTGGTCCTACACACAGTGTCCTGGGCCACTGTAGAGCTGGGCCCGGGAAGAGAGCACAGGGCAGTCTTCCTAGGAAGAGAAGTACAACCTATCTTTCCCACAGTTCTTGGGCTTACAGACGGGTGCTGTCCTGCTGTCCCTGACATCTGGAGAATCGTCTTTCCTCTCAGGAATAGATCCATAGGCCTTTTCTCTCGTTGGACATAGATGAGGTTCAAGAATAGACAGGATGGTGACGGCTGGGCAGTTGGCCTATCCCCTTAAGTAGATCATGAAATAACTACCAACTATATAGCATTAATAGATGATATCAGGCACTACTCTGTGGTTTTACATATATAATTTCAAGTCTCGCAATAGCCTATGAAGTAATGAGGTAGATTCTAACATTATGTCCATTTTACAGACCAAGAAACTGAGTATTTGAGCAAAGTCACCCATCTAGTATGTGATGGAGCTGGGATTCAACCCTGGAAGACTGGCTCTAGGTCTATACTGTCTATACTTAAAAGTACTATACTGTATTACTTTGCAGATATGTGTGTTCCACTTCTCTTTTCCTGAAGCCTTTATCCCTGCTCCAAGAAGCAATTTACTTCATTTTAATTTAAAGCAAAGACAAAAACAACCTTAATACACTGCCCAAACCATTCCTCCCTATGAGGGATGGGAACCAAGAGATGCTTTGAGACAAAAGCTGCCTTGCAGCTTAGCTGAGGCAGGATTTAGAAATGGCATGAACTGTGCCTGCATTAGCCAATGGCATGGAGTGCTGAGTGCCAACTGAGGAGATAAAATCAGACATATGTTTGGATGTAAATGTTCTCGTTCTCTCTCTCTCTCTCTCTCTCTTCCTCCCCTCCCTCTCCCCCTCTCTAATATTAAGCCCCTGCTGCTTTGTTGCAATAAAATGTTGCAACATTCATTGTGGACTGTGGCCCCCCCAAGGTAGTAGCCCGCCTGGGCTAAGTAAGGCCCACTCAGCCCTCTCCCAGTCTCTTCCATCTCCACTGAAGGAAGCCACATCTTTACTACCAATGGTCACGGACTCTGGACCTCTTCCCCAACGATAGGAATTGTCTTGCATGACTCTTTGCTATGTTGTCCACCCAGCACACAGCAAGTTACTGGCCTCAGTGCATTGTTAAACAGCCATGATAAAGCTAATGTCTCTAGGGCTAAAAACTAGCCAGTCTACGCTACCTTCATTGAGAATAGGTTACACTGAAGAAGAGGCCCTGGAGCAGATGATGGGAGTGGCAACACAGCATGGCATTTATAGAGCTAGGGCTGGGGTAGATACAGTGGAGGAGAAGAGTTAAGGAGCAACCTGCCCCCCCACGCACACACTCAAGAGTCTGATTATTGAGCCAAATATAAATCACTCCACTATGGAGAACTTGACCTGATAGGTGCTTTAACACCTCTGTCAATCACCTACTCTGCAAAGTTTCCAAGGCGAGAGAAGGCCAAGACACCTTTCCCACAGTGCGCACCCTGCCTTAATCTACTTCACCCTTTCCCTGGCAGCGGTCACCCTCCAGGAGATCCTGCAGTTTCTCTCTGCCATTGAAACTGAGAATCAGGAAGCTGTTTCACATATTTCAGAGTCTAGCTCCTTAGTGAGCACACAGTTTCCCTTGGGCCAGCTGTGGGGCCCCTGCGTTCAGAATTCTGGTGAGGCCTTGGAGGGCAGGAGCCAGTTCTGAAGGAGACTGAGCAGCTCTTAAGAGGAAGGAGAAGAAAAACCAGAGATAGCTGTAAGAAGGTCCCGTTTTCACTACATATTAGATAGGAAAGAAATATGTTCTTGATGCCCAGTAAGGGCCTGAGTGAGAGCACATTGGCTTGAGAGTCAAGAGGCCTGGTTTCAGTCCTACCTCTTCCACTAACTAGCACTGTGACCTTGGATATATCTCTCAGTTTTTCTGAGGCTTGGTTTTCTTGACTGTAAAATATCAAGGGATTAGACTAAGTGATTTTTTCATGGGCTTTAAAAAAATTCTATAATGAAAATTCTCTAACTCCATACAGTCAGCAGCAGAGTCTTTTCCTCTGACATTGCTATAACTACCCTCCCGAAGAGCTGCCAACCCATGTTCCATTCTCAGGTAACAAACCCTACGGCATGGCAGAGCTCTAGCGTGAGTCACTAACACAGCATTTAAGACTGCTCTTTCAGTGCTCGTGGGACCCCTGCAGAGCTGTCCCAGGCACCTGCTGCAAAGGAGGGCTGCTACTCTAAAAGCTGAAATGGTGCCCAGGTTGAGGAGTAAGCCCAGTGAGGAGAGGAACTACCCTTCCAGCTCTAAGACTTGCACAAAGGAACCATAATCTCAGTCCCCCAGCTCCCGTGAGGCTCCTTCTAAAAAGCGCTTTTCCCCCAGATTCCAAGACCTGAGTTTGCTTAACCCCCATAACAAGTGCATTTGTTCTTAAGGCTCTTCCCCACGAATTCTTAGACCCAGTTTTCTACCTCTCCCCTCAGACCTTTGTTCACTCATAGACCCTGTGTTACTCCAGAGGTACCGCATAATTCACAGACTGCACAGATAGCTGTCAAAAAAGAAGGGGTGTTAGGAAATTTCTGAAGACGCAACTTCCACAATCGCCTCTGAAGCTGTTCAGCCTGAGTTGTGTCTTGTGCCACAAAGATAGGGGGTGGTTTCTTGTTTTTTCAACTGGCCTTAGCCAATTCCCACCCTTTACTCTGCAGCAGTTTTCTCTTTTTATTGGAGGCAGGTAGCCTAGAAACATGAGTGGCAATTTCTAACTGGGTGCCCAGGCATATATGTTCCACAAACACCGATTCCCAGAAATGGTGTATATATACCGAGGAGGATTAAGAATTGGCCCTTTCTTAGCCATTTCCTAGCCAACTGCTGCAAAGTGCTGCCTGCCTCTCTCCCTGTTCAGTGCCAGAGAGCTCACACCCACTCAGTCCCGATTCCCTGCATTAGTATAAGTACTAGCGCTGAAGAGACACAGGGTCTCAGTTCATGCACCCTCCCTGGACGTCACTACTCAGTAAGCATCAGGAGAAAAACACCCACCACCGCAAGACATGTTTGACTGTTTAACACCCAGGGAACCGAAGCAGCACTGCCTGTGGGAAATTCAAGCCAAACAACATTACTGCAGACCTCTTAAATCCAGGTCCCCCAGGGTCCCCGGGGTAGAACTGGTGCTGCCTGAGCAGCTTCTGCTGAGGTGGCATTTAACTTCTGGCCAGATCCCAAGAGCTGAAGCTGACCCATTTCCCCTGCTTTTCCAGGGCATGAGGAGTTTGGTTCTACCCCCAATAAAGCCAGGGACTAACACACTTATCTCATGGAAGGTGCACTAGAATCGGGGCGCTTTTATTTAAACTAAGGAAAGGTTGTTGACAGCTTTAGCATTTTCCCATACTTTAAAAAAATTTAACATTGTTTTCTCTTCCCACCTTACCTCTCCCCTCCCCCTCCCTTTTTTTCTTTAAATAGAAATGACTTCGTTAATGCTCATAAGAATTTATAGATTCAGGGTCTTACTCAAGTTAACCCTTTGGGAACATTGAATTAAAAATTGAACAATATTTATTAAAATACAAAAATACACTTTTCTCACATTACAATCAGTGTTCTTTTGTTGGCATCCCCCCCACCCCACCCCCTTTCAAATCTGAACCCTTTATTTCTTTTTAAAGCTAAAATAATAAATGAAAGAAGTTACAGCATTAAATGGACCAGAATAACAGAGATCTCTGCCTTCCCCACCCATGCCCACCCTTTATCTTCCACCTCCTCCTGAGGTGGGCCTGGGAGAGGGAAGCCTTCCCCCCATTGTGCTTCATCCAACAAGACTCCACGTAGAACTTACTCGCGTGTACATGTGTATCACTTTTGTTTTTTCTGTGGATTTCACATCTTTCTTTGTGAACCATCCTGGTTGGGAAAGGCTTCGTTCTACTTTAAATGAGCCCGTGTCCTTGCTCTCCTTTTTCTTCTCTACTCATGTTCTGCCCCCACCCCATCACCACAACCAGTTGACATCAGCTGTAATAATCCCTATGAATCAGCATTTAGAATAGTCACCAAATCACAAGCATGAGAAAAGCTTCCACTCCCCCAAGCTCCCCACTCCCAGCCTCCTCCCTCTACACCTTAAAACAAAACCATTTTTAAAAATCATAAAATGCCATCATTGTCTACAGTCACTTGTTAGATACTAGGAACAACAGGTGGACATGGCACAATGCTAATTTATGGCCTCCAGTAAATACATTCTCTCTGCTTCTGCTCTCCCCACCCCCTCTGTTGCCGCACCCACTTCAGGGGCCTCCTCCTCCTGGGAAACTCTGAAGAGACACATGCCTTGCACAGATTGGGTTAAGCCCAACTGCAGGAATCTGGTGCAATGTGAAAGCATTTGACTGAGAGCTACGCCAGCTCCCTTCCTTCTCTGCTCCTTCCTGAGCACTCTTATCAGGCGGGGCACACGTGTGTCTCAGTGCACAAACCAAGGAGACTTGTGCATACGGACAGACATGAAGACTTGGCCCCTTTAAGGATTCATTTGCATTTTGGTGGTTTTCTGTTTAAAATACATTGACAGATCTATCTTCTCCTTGGCCTTTGAAGGAAAAAAATTATTGCCTCTCAGTATTTTAGCACAGTACAAATTCTTGGTGCTTTTTTTTGAATTTTTTAAAATAAGATAAATCTGCAAAGACAGCTCTCAGCTTAAGAAAGGTGTCTATAGAAATGGATATTCCTGTATCCTATGAAGCATCTTCTAAAAAAATGACAGATTCAGTCTACCCCCCCACCCTTCAGCAGCCCACATCCTATCTCTTTAGGGATGTTTGTTGATATCTTAGTTTGTTTTATCTTAGCAGTTTCAACTTTATACCAGAAAGCCCTTCTGGAAGCATAGCAAGTTGACGTGTGGCTTTTACCCCACAACATTCCCAAGAACCCCATTCCCCATTTAAATAGAACTTACAAGTTAGAAAATAGTTTTGCTTTGATTTTTTTGTTTTTAAATTTTAATATAATCTGTTTCTTTTACCAGCCCATAGATTTAATATATAAGCATATACAAGAAAAAGTCTCTCCCCGTTCTGTACAAAAGTTGCTGTCTCTTTTTTTTTTTTTTTTGTGCATTCTATTGCATTTTATAAGTTTTTTGGGGGGAGGGGGCATCATATCTGAGTTTCCTGTACCTTGTCCTTGGTATGGGTCTGAATTATATAAGGTTCAGAGATAGTGGTGACTGTGGGGTGCAGAGAGTTCCCCAAGCTGTTTTCTGTCCAGTGGGCCCCATGTGCTGGTTTGTAGGTGTTGTAGTTAATATGGTCATGAATTGTGGGCAGCACTACTGCCCCCTCACCTGATACACCGGACGGAGCTGCTGTTGCTGCTGTGGGTGCCGCCGCTGGGATGTCTTCATCCACTTGGATAATCTCAACTGTCCTGGCGGCTGTGACTGTACTCCTCTGCTGGTGCCGCTTTCGAAGTTTATAGAAGACAATCAACATGGCAGCAGCTAGCAGAGTCACTGCCACAAAACAGCCAATGATGATCTTGGTGGTCTTCATGACTTCATCCAGGCTGGTCTGCATCTTGTCATTGGTGTCTGTCGCGGGTACTGCCACCTGCTTGGGCACACGGGTGGTCTGAATGAGCACCGTGGTAGAGGTGGTATATGCCGGCTGGTAACCAGTGGATGTGGTAGGAACAGGCTTGTATTTGCGTGTTGTATCCTCAGGCGAGATCTCAGTGGTCTCCACTGTGACCGTGGTGAAGAAGCTATAGTTGGAGGTGTTGAGCTCGGCCGTGCTCACATTGAGGTAGGCCGAGGCGTTTGAGTTGCCTGCCACATTGGTCACCATGCATGTGTATACCCCAGTGTCTGAGAGCAGCACATGGGAAAAGTTCAAGGTGCCATCATTGAGGACAGAGATCCGGGGGTGGCGGGAGGCATGGCTAAGCACTGTCCCATTGGGCAGCAGCCACTTCACAGAGGACATAGGGGGAGTCCGACACTTAAGTTCCGCCATCCGACCCTCAGAGATATTGAGGTCCCGAGGTGCATCCATGATGAAGGGGGCAGAGCACTGAAAGGAGGCCTGGTCAACCTCCACCAGGTAGCGGCCTCGCATGTGCAGGGGAGCATGACAGCGGCCACAGCAGGTGGAATTGGTGGGTATATACTCCCGGAGCCACCAGGCTAGCCACAGAATGTCACAATCACAGTTCCAAGGGTTGTGGTGTAGGTGCAACTCCACCAGATACCTCAGTGGAGTAAAGAGGTCATGGGGCAGGGAAGAGAGGTTATTGTGGGCCAAGTTGAGTTCCACAAGCGAGGCCAGCCCATCAAAAGCATTCCGCTCAATCAAGCTGACCTGTGAGTTCATGACCCATAGCTTCTTGAGGGAGCTCAGGCCATGGAAGGAGCCAGGCCTGATCTCAGGGAAGTGGTTCCCTGACATCTCCAGCTCCTCCAGCCCCACCAGGGGTGTGAGATTGGGCATATCTTTAATGTTACACATGCCCAAGTTCAGGTACTTGAGGTTGAACAGCCCCTCAAAAGCCCCCTCAGAGATATATTCCAGCTTCTTGAGCTCCCCCAAGTCCAGGCGCATGAGGGAGGGCACCCGATTGAAGGCATAAGAGGGGATGCTTTCTATGGGGTTGTTTCGCAGCCAGAGCTCCCGCAGCTTGGACAGATACTCAAAGGCCCCACTGGGGATGACTGTCAACCAGTTGTCAAACAGCTCCAGGGTGTTGAGGCTGGCTAGGCCATTGAAGGCCCCCACCTCAATCTGCCGGATGGAGTTCCGGCCCAGCTGCAGGACCTCCAGGTGGTGGAGGTGTCGGAAAGTGTCGGCCTGGATCATCTGAATATTGTTTTCCATGAGATTGAGGTACCGGGTGTTGGAGGGAATACCCTGCGGGACCTCAGAGAGACCCCGGCGGGTGCACACCACTTTGCTGAACTGGTTACTGCAGGAGCAGACAGACGGGCAGTTCTGGGGCCCGGCCGAGGCGGCAGCAGCGATGGCTGCACACAGAATCCACACTTTCGCCGTGAGGTAGACGATGGGGAGCAGGACGGCATTCCAGGTGTGGTGCACAGTTACCTGCCACAAGAGCTTCATGGTGTGGCACGTTCATAATTCACCATCGCCTGGGATTTTGGCTCGGAAAGGAGAACCAGCCCTACCCCGGCTTAAGTGAGCTAGGAGCGCCTCTTTCCATCTGGAGAAGGAGGTGGGGAGGGGCGATTAGAGAGACGGTGCAGGTCTGCCAGAAAAATCATGCCAAACTCAAGAGTGGCCCCTTAGCTACCAACACCCCACCACCACCACCACCAAGGCAAGCCCTCGCGAAGCTGAGACTTTTCGGTCCCCCACTGCAGCCATCCCCACCCAATTATTCGCTGTCACCTACCTCGGAAGGAAGGGAAGAATTAGCGTGGTGTCCTTAAGCGGTCTCCCCAAGAGCTGGCCACCTCGTTCCCATTCTTACTTCTTAGTTGTAATTAACAAAAGGGGGAAGTAGAGGGGACCGGGAGGGCAGAGGGGAGAGGAGGGGAGGGGAGGGGAGGGGGAGACAAAATGGCTTCTAGTAAATCCGGAGCTGGCTACGCGGAGCAGCGGAGTTGAGGCGCCAGGGAGAGCCAAGGCCCGGCGGGCTATGCAGGTGCATGCCCCCCCCTCAGCCTGAGGAGCGGCTCCACCAGCGCTTCCCGGCTTTGTCCTTGGACCCTGGCACCGGCTCGCACCAGCCAAGGGGGAAGCCGCTTCATCGCCGAGTGTGCCTCCGGCGCCCCCAGCCCGCTCCCGGGGCTGTGCCCGGCGGGGAGTGAGGGGGCGCCTGCAGCCTCCCAGGCCGCGCGCTGGCTGCTGCGCTGCCCGCTCTCCTTGTGGCGGCCGCTCCAGCGGTGGCGGCTGATGCAGTCGTTAGCTCGCGGGGCTGCGAGAGTTAAGAGGCGGTGTCGCGGTTCCTGCGCCTTCCCCAGACACACACCCCCTTCTCTCCTCGCCTCTTACGGGTTAAAGAGGCACAATCTGGGCTGACTTTCCCAGTCTGCTGGCGCAAGGAGCAGTAATCCGTCCAGCCCCCTGAGGGGCAGCGGCGTGGAGGTAGCGGCGGGACGAAGTCCGCGGGCTGGAGAAGCGCTCGGCAAGCAGGACGCGCCTGCACTGCAGGCCCCTTCGAGGAGTCCGGGGGCGGGCACGGGTCCGGCGGCAGTGGCCGCAGCCCCTGGCAGCGTGTAACCGCCCGCCGCAGCCGGGCTACCGGCGCGCCTCGGACTCTGGATTCGTGCGGAGCGAACGAGTTCGGTGCTTCGGCTCTCGGCTCCTTCAGTGGCTGTGCTGCCCGAGAACTGCTGCGGCGGTCCGAGCGCTGGCGGCGGCAGCGTGAGCAGCGGGGGTCGCGGCTGCGGGAAATGCGCCGAAGCCCGGGAACATGGTCCCTGCTTGCTAGTGGCAGCGGCGGCGGCAGCAGTAGCGGGGCCCCTGCGCTCCGCGCCCACCGTCTCCTCCTCGCGCCGGGCTCGCGGTGTTGCAGGCAGCAGCCACGCAGACTGCTCTCTCATCCTTTTGTCCTTCAGTCAGAACGTGAATGTACTGCTGACGCATACTGTTCTGGGGAGAAGATTAGCGTGATGCAGTGCTCTTATGTATGAACACCGCTCCCCCTCCGCCGCCTGCCCTCGAGGGGTTAACGCCGGCGCCTTCCAGCGCCGCCGCGCAGCCCCGCTCAGCGCCTCCGTCCCACTTCCCCCTCCGTCCTCCCTCCCTCCTTCCCTTCCTTCCTTCCTCCCTTCTTTCCTCCTAACTCTCCCCCACCCCCCACCCCCCTCCCCGGGTCACTTCCTCCCACCCCCTCTAGACGAGGGGAGCGGGCCGGCGAGCTGGCGGGCGGGCGAGCCGGAGTGAGCGTCAAGTGAGCGGCCGCGCAAGTCGCAGGCGTTCGCAGCTATTTTGGTCTGGTCGGTCGCAGGGAGCCGCCGGGTGGCCGTTGATAGGCTGGAGCGGGTGCGGGGCTGCTGCGGGAGAGGCCGCACCACCTCCACCCGCCCCTCCGCCCCGAACACAGGCACCGGGCACCCTGTGGCACCGGGCGAGGTGGACTCCGGGGCCGGGAACCTGGAGCGCGGCAACCCGCGGTGGGGCTGCTGCAGTTGGCCGGTCTCCCGCCCGGACCGCGTCATCCTCACCCCCGCCGACTGCTGACGGGGCTCCTGGACGCGCGGCCCGGCCGCGTACGCAGAGTTTGAAGCTGCACAGTGGGGACGCGGGGGTGGCTGGGGGTGGGGGTGCAGGAAACTGGGAGCCTGGGCTGCTGCACCGAGTCCTCTCCGTCCTGCCCCCTCCCTACCAGATTTCCTCACCCTTCCTCAGCTTTAAGGCTTAAATGATAGTTTTCTTAATGAGGGTTGCAAGGGAGGCAAACAGTGGAAGGAAAGACCCAGTGCGAGGAGGTGGAGAATGACAACCTGGGACGGTACGATGGCTGGCAGGAAGGATCGAGATGAACTCGATTCCAGAAACCAGGGTACAATCCCGTTCACGACGCCACAGCAGCGACTTTTCTTCACAGTCCTGTGACGCCCTTTTCCCTTCCCTGCCCTAGGAGGATTAGGGCGGGGAGGTCTTAAACCTTATGCCCATGAGTTCACCAGCTCCTTTCTTGCTGGGACTTCCTGAGACCTGTGCAGCAATTTGTCCCTATTTCTAATGAGAGCAGACCCCAGGACATTTGACAGACCAGTGTAGAACAAGGCTAGGTCAGCCCTTTCCCAACCCAAAAAAGGCAGTCCCTTTCTTTGCCTAGTGGGGATGGGACCATCTGTGGCTGAGCCCTGGGAAGCTGCTCTGATAGAATTTGGCCTTGGTTAGTATTGCTTCTTCTCAAGGGCTGTCTTCAGACCCCTCCCCCACCATCGCTTCACCTTGGCCAGCTTGCTTGTTAAACCCTCATCACCTGCTCCTGGGCTATCTATCAGCTTAAGAAGGGTCCTGGATTTCTCAACTCTGCACATCTTATCTCAGCATGGTTTTCTGCCAGTAACTTGAGCCTCATCCTTAAATATGCTAGGGAATTCTTGAAGTCCTGGCAAGTTAGACTCCCCATTGTTTACCAAGACCCTTTTATTATGCATTTGCAGTCTATATGTTGCGTAGGGTCACATTTTAAGTGCTGGAGCCAGGGTTTGAACCTTGGCAGGGCTCAGGTGTCAAGGACCTTGGGCCTGGAAGTGATTCCCCAGTTTTCTCCCAGTTGGTGAGAATTCAGGTTTCATTCATCCACTTAAACAGTCAATTACTGGGATGTTTCGTGCTCTCCACTATACTAAGGATGGCTGGATCAGTGGATGGATGGGTAGATATGTGTGTGTCGGGAGGGAATTTAATCTTTTTTTACCCAGTGATGTAGTAGCCATAATTGTCTGCATTTACAGGTGGAAGTACTGGGCTCAGGCAGGCAGATACTATGTGTAAGGTTACACACCCTGAAAGCAACAGAGTCAGTATTTCAACTCAGACTCAGTCTTCAAACCCTGAGGCCAGTGTTTTCATTACTATCAAAAATGTCCAGTGTGTCTACTCTGCATAGAATAAATAGTGGAAGCAAAATTGGAGGAAAGACTATTAAGAAGTTCAGTGAGGAAATATTGAATGAAGGGTGGGAGAGGAGAAAATGAGAAAACAGCCTCTATTTAACTTGTTTTTTCACAATGACTGATCAAGAGAAAGATGGGAGAGAAATGGAGGTAAGTCTAACCCTGATACTCGGAGTCGGTTCCATCCGGGCCCTTTAGCAGCTCGGTTTTTTCATGTGTGTTTGTTTTTTCTTGTCTAAAGCCCCTGCGCATCATCAGCTTCAAGCAGGACTACTGTCTTGTAGACCCAGGAAATGTAAACCTAGCCTGACAGGGATTTGGGAAAGAGAATTGGAAGCTTGCTCGTGTGAAGTTCCGCTCCTCGGCCACAGCTGGCACCAAGCTCGTAGAGGGTCAGAGTGGACCCTGGCCAGGGTCTAGATGGCACACTGGAGCACGAGTGCCCCTCCTTCCTCAGGCAAAAGAAGGCCTCTGCCTGGGCTGGTTTTCTGCAGTGTGGGCAGACTCGGGCTCCACCTGTCCAGCTCCCGGCCCAGCAAATGGAAGGTTCTTCTCCGAGACTGTGTAGGTAGTCGAAAGGGTGGGCTGCCTTCAGTCAGACCAGTACTTAGTGACGAGGTGGCTTCCTGGTAAATAATTGTGACTGATTGATGAAGGCGAATGTGCCCAAGCTCTGTGCAGCCCATGGAGTTCTAGATTGGGCTGCTTTGTCCTCCGCTGGCCAGCTAGGCTGAGAGAGACCACAGAAGCTACAGACTGGACTGAGGAGGCTGTGAGGCCGTTGCACTACATAGTCCTTAGTAACTGAAAGTGGCCCTGTAACCCGAGCATGATCTAGCAAGTGTCTGTTGCTCCTCACAGCCCCCTGGTTCTGACTACTTCCTTGATTTGGAGTGTTGCCACCAAGGAATTTAAAGAAGAGAAGGCTTCGACTTTGAGATGAAGAGAAGGAAGAAATGCTGGTTGAGAATGTTTTCACTTCTGGTTTCACACAAAGACTGCTGTGATAGTCAGGAAGAACTGAAGGTGATTGGGCAAAGCCTACATCAGCAGCTTGGTACCAGCACTAAGACTGAGATACCCAAGTTCCAGTCCTCTTTCTACCACTGATTAGACATGTGAGAAATCTTTAAACAGCTCTAAACTTTGGTTTCTTCATTTATAAAGTTAAGGAAAGGCGCTAGAATATTCCTTCCAGCTCACATAGTCCATGATTTCCACGCCTTCTCAGCTATATAGCTCTGTGAAGAAGGTTGATCATTTGGGATTGTAGCCAAGTCTTGGAAATGAGCCACGAAGTTGAGAAGAGAATGCTTCCTTCAGTTTAATCTAGCCATCCACAATGCCAAAGCAGATCAGTGTTTTCCCAGCTACTAAAAAGGCTCATAGATCACTGAATGTTAAAGCTAAAAGGGACCTTGGAGATCATCTGAACTTAACCTCTCATTTTACAAATGGTATTAATGAAAATCAGACAGTCATAGTGACTTACCTAAAGCCACATGACTGATATCAGAGTCTGTCCCTTCTGAGCTCAACCCCTCAGTCAAGATGACAGTGTATGGCTAATTGGTATTTAAACTTGGGGCTTGGAAGATATTCCCAAATGCCTGTCTTCTGTGGCCGTATATGCAAGCACTATCATTATACTTTGCCGGACTAGCATGAAGATGAGTCTTTGTAGAGCCAGTCTGCCATTCCCAGTGACTCAGTTCATCCAAAGGGCTGACTCTGAGAGGACTCAGGACTGCCTCAAACAACCCAATAATTGGGCTCCTGATAAAGCCCAGGGCTAGACCACTCCCCACCGTGACATGCAGCCCTGAGGCATTATCCCAAGCAGCCACTAGATGTCCATAATGCCTCATAGGGTTTGCTAGGAGTGAGCAGCCGAGCAGGGACTGTCTTACCTCCAGTAAGCTTTCGGGTCCCTTAAGGTAGTCCCACCAGTGTCAGCAAAATCACATACTTCCTGAAACTCCAGTTCTTGTTTGCAGCACTGTTGGGCTGCCACACCCTAGTGCAGCACCTTTTCCATTTGTGTATACTCTATTTGCTACCATTTTAGCTAAGAACAGAACAAAAGCAAAGGAGAAAAGGGACTTTGGTCTTTGGGAAACAGGAAGGAGAAAAAAAAAGAAAAATAGCATGGGAATGGCTCTCCACAAAGGTAAAGAACAACATCAATTGATTGATGAATTGGTAATGACAAAACAGTATAAGAAGTGGTCTAGGTGGAAATAGTCACCTCCTCCTACCCAAGGCAATGAACACATCATGTGTGTGCATGCATGCACTTGTGTGTTTTTGCATGAACAAGTACCCTTCTGGAGTCAACTGGTCATGAAGTTTCTGCTTAATGGAAAAAGTCATCATTGCAAAAAAGTAAGATTATTTTTCTTACCCGTGATCCCATAGTGAGGCTGTGGCTATGCCATTACTACCCACGGTCATAAAGGGAATGGATTTTCTTCCTTGAGCCTGATAATTCAAGGCAACACAGCTGTTCTAGAATTATCCACTCTTGAGTGCTCTAAGAATCCACTGTTCTTTTCCCCTAAGAACTCTACTCTTAAAGGAAGGCAGAAGGAAGTAGACAGAAAAACACTCTCCCTGCAGGTCCCATCCAGAGTAATTTTAAAAACCTCGGCAAAGAAAAGACAAAATGCTTAATAAGAATGGCGAAGAACTATAGAATGGATGGGCCTCTCCCTCCTCTGCGAAACTAGTTTTCTGGGGCCTACAATTTCTTTCTGGTCTACCACGCTTGAGTGAAGGGAGAACTCTCCCAATCCTCGCACCACCTCCTCTTTTGGAATGGTCAGTTTGCTGCCCGTTCTAGCCACAGTCCTTGGTATGGTCACACAGACCAAAGAAATCCAGCCAGGAACCTTGGAAATTTTCACCTCTGCAGGTGCACCGGCCCATTACAGGCTCTTCTAGTTTATCCTTCTCTTTAATTGCTTTTGCATAGCAGTAATGTTAGTGATGTTAAAGCAGCATTTACTGGGGAGTTGACAACCACTTGGCAAAGTGTCCTTACACATATTTGATCCTCGTGACAGCTCTGTGACGTGGGTGAAATTAGATTCCCCATTTTGCAGATGAATTTAAGAAGCTTTCCTCAGGATCACAAAACTAATGATTGCATTAGCTTCCTGAGTCTGCCTTAACAAATTATCACATATTTAGTGGCTTAAAAATATCAGAAATGTATTCCCTCACAGTTTTGGAGTCTAAAAATGCAAACTCTGGCAAGGCCATACTCCGTCCAAGGATCCCAGGGGAGAATCTGTTGCTTGCCTCTTGCTACCTCCAGTTTCTGGTGATTGTCAGCATTCCTAGACTTGTGGCCGCATCACTCAATCTCTGCCTCCATGGTCATGTTGACTTCTCTTCTGTCCCTTTCCTCTTTGTGACTTACAAGGACACTTGTCATTAGATGTAGGGCCCACCTAGATATTCCAGGATGATGTCATCACAAGATCCTTAATTACATCCGCAAAGACCTTTTTTTCAAATAGGGTAACATTCATAGGTTTTGGGATTAGGATGTGCCTGTGTCTTTCAGTTATTCATCCTGCTGCAGTGACAAAGCCAAGTTTCAATCTCATATCTGTCTAGCACCCAAATTCTAAACCACTGTGATGCTATGATGTGCCACCTAAGAAGGAGAGAAAGTGAAGGGTACATTTGACAACCAGCAGGTGACTCCACATACCTGTGCTTGTTGAGAAGTGGAGGAGTCAAGGGTGAGCTTTGTGGCCACTAGGTCTTCCCATTAGGAAGGGAAGGTATCCCCCAATCAGCATAGCCTTGGGGAACATCACATGAGCCAAGAGAAGGGGACAGGCTGACCAGACAAAGTAGAGAAATCTGCCTCCTGTTATTTTCTTTTTGCTTCTCTTGATTTCTTTTCTTTTTTTAGTATAAAATCTTTATATTTAGAATTAGCCAGCTGGACTCAGTTTAGATGATCCCAATTTTTGTGGGCAACATCCAAAGCATCATAATCTGTAGCCAGACGAACATATGCCGCCTTCTCCCCATCAGGCCTGATCGGGCTGTTGACTTTGGCCATGTCAGTGTCATAGAGCTTGCTTCTTCGCAGTCTGTTTGCTCTGGTGCTTGTTGGCCTTGACTTCCACAACGAACACAAGTGTATTGTCGTCGTCTTCATTGCTAGCTCAGTAGTCAGGGGGAACTTGATGATGGCATAGTGGTCAAGCCTGTTTCCCCTGGGGCCACTGTGCCGAGGATATTGAGGCTGCCTTTGGAACCGCGGTGTCACAGGCCTCTGGAAGGCGGGCGGCATGCACTTTTCTTTTTTTGTGTGGCTGTGGGCACCTTTTAGCAACTGCTTTCTTTACCTTTGAAGCCCTTACCATGGCTTCAGCTTTGGAAGGGGCAGGTGCTTCCTTCTTCACTTGGGGCACCATCTTTGTGAAAAGTTGATGTCTTTTCTTGATAATTTTCTCACACTTTCTTTACATGGTCTTTACATCCCAGACAGCTTGGAACATCTAAGCATTTACCAATAATACTGGTAGAAGTACCTTTTGTCATTGCTATAAAATTTGGCTCAGCTGTTCAGAAATGTTGAACTTCATGCTCATTGGAGGTTAGAAAAGACCTCAAGATCAGAGCCCAGCAGATAGTTATGAGTAAGAATGTCTTTTCAAGTATTTTTAACATATACCTGTTCTTTATTTGTGGGTCTATGCCTGCAGTTACACACACATATGTACAGTGTATGTATAAATTTATTCATATTTTAGTTGGGGGAAGCCCAAATATTTTTACCCCAAACAGTCCTATGAAATATGTTACATAAAGTGGGTGGGGATAGGAGGAGAGAGAAAACTCCAGTGGGCATTATACCGTAGTGGTGGTCATTATACCATAGTGGTGGTCATAAAAGTATTCTGGAATCAGAGAAACATGGGTTCAAATCTTGGTCCTGCCTCTTGCATCCTGTGTACGTATGTTATTTTAAGCATCAGATTTATGTTTAAAGTGAGATTAATTATACTTATTTTATGGTATTATTGGACTAGAAGTCAGTAAGGAAAATTTTTTTAGATTTTATTTATTTTTAGAGAGAGGAAATAGGAGGGAGAAAGTGGGAGAGAAACATCAATGTGTGGGTTGCCTTTCACATGTCCCCTACTGGGGACCTTGCCTGCAACCCAGGCTTATGCCCTGACTGGGAATCGAACCAGTGACCCTTTGGTTTGCAGGTTGGCACTCAGTCCACTAAGACACACCAGCCAGGGCAAAAAATCAGTCAGTCTTAACAAGTAGTAATAGTGATAGCAGCTGTTACTTTCTAATATGAAAACTAGTATAGAAAGGAAATATTTTATCCAAATTATTGGATAAAATTACCCAATTATCTCAATTATGTCGAGAATCCATTTTTTTTCCATTACTATTATTTTTTTCTGGATTTAGCTGCTCTTGATATTGCACCTAATTTAGGCTTTTTAATCTTCATTCAAGATATAAGGTGGGGGGGTTGTTTTTAACAGCAGATTTTGAGATAATTTTAGACAAAGGTCAAGAAAATAGTTCCCATGTATCTTTCACCCAGCTTTTCCTCATATTAACATCTTATATAATCACAGACCATTTATTAAAAAGTAAAAAATTAACCTATTCAAGGCATGGATTTTTTTATTCTTTCCCTCTACAATCTATTCTCCACAGCCACCAAAGTGATCTTTGTGACATTATATCAGACGATGTTATTGATTTGCTTAAAATACTCCATTGTCTTTCCTTCATAATTCAAGTAACAACAAAGCTTACCTACGGCCCTAGGCCCTAAGCCATCATGCCTTTCTTGTACCTGTGCCCTCATGTTTTATCACCTTCCTCCTCACTTTCTGCACTTCAACTATACTGCTCTTCTTTCTTCTCTTGGAACACTTTTAGGCTGGTTCACCCAATTAGGGCCTTTGCTCTTTTGTCTACCTGGAATGTTCTTCCCCTCCATGCCTTCAGGTAGTTGGCTCTTTCTTGAGCAGGTCCAGAGAGACTTTTCGTGATTACCCCATCTAAAATAGCCCCGCTGGTCACAATCACATCGCCCAGCCTTATTTTCTTATTTTATTTACCGTTATCTGTGTTTATGTATTGCACACCCCCATGGAAGCAAAGGCCCTTCCCACCTCTGCCCAATACCTCGCTCACAGTAGTGAATTAAGTATTTCAGAGGAAAAAGGGCTATTCTGTGGCCCATGTGAGTAAGAGCTCAGTCTTCCCATATCGTTACGTTGATAGCCCGAGCCCTACTCTAAATCTTTGAAGACAGGTTAAAAATGACCAGCTTTTTTTTATTTTTAAATAATGCTGGGAAAATTAAGGAGGATCCTGGTGACCTTAAAGTTTCTCTCGTCCTAAATGTTTGGACTTCCTAGCCCCTTGCTGACAGATTTATGAGTGAGAGTTTTATGGAGGCATCATAAAGGCTCACAGGCTCTTAGCAGTTGTGGATATGTGAGGAATGATAAGGAGAGTGAATACAGGTGCTCATGTACACATATGCCTTCATTTTCAAATTCGCTAAAGTGCATTTTCTCCCAAGGGAGTGGGAGCTGTTGAGCCTGAAATAGGGAACACCAGGACAGTAAGATCAAATGCTCTGAAGTGGCTGTGCCAACGCATTTTGCTAATTAAAGAATGGTAGGACAATCACCACTAGCAGCAGTAAAGGGCCCCCATTACCTGGCTTTCTGGAGAGCTGGGTAAATTTAAAGGTGGCTATAAATATCCCACTGAGTGCCGGAGCTACAGCACAGTCCAGCTGGGCAATGAGAGGAACCCAGAGCTTCTGTCCTGGGTCCTCATCTGTATTTTGCATGACGAAAGAACAAACAATTCCATCAACAAATTCTGGATTTAATCAGGGGAACCAAAGCAAACAACTATGTGGAGAGTCCTACTGGGAGTGCAGGCCACCTGGGTCCTTCTCCAGCTTTGTCACTGGCTTTCCCTTTTGCCTTGAGGGAAGATGTTTCTTCAGATTATGACTCCACTTTCAACCATGGGTGTGTCACAGAATATTTTTTTTAAAAATAGCCACACAGCTTAGGGGCTGTTTTGGCAGTATTCTAGGGCCCCTTACTGAGCAACTCACTGCTTCAGAGAAAAACTTACAGTTTAAAAAGTGTGAACAAGATGGAAACATACTTTTTATACTCACCCTAGGGAATTCCTGACTGAATTTAAGACATATATTCAGCTTGGAACTTTCTTCATGTTTTTAATCTGTTCAATTTGTCTTGAAACCTATTGTGTCCTTTTCTGCAGTTTCTTCTTTTATGGCCTCCAAGCCATTCTAATCCCCTCAGTTTGTAGAGTGGTGCCGTGCTCTCACTGCCTGCTCTCTGCCAGCCTCCTTGATCTGCTGTAAAATTGCTCTGTGGATTGGCCTCTGCTGCCAGCGTCAGCAATGACTGGAGCTTTCCTAGTTCCATCACTCAGTACTGGCCTAGTGATATGGCTTCATTTGTCTCATCTAAGGAGTTTCATAGGGAGAACGGGAGGACCCGTAGTGGAAGTGTAGGCTTGAATTTTGTCTCTTAGTTGCATCCTCACGCTACCCTGTCCTTGAGCAAAAGCAGAGGCTCTTTACCCTTAGAAGTGGAGGGGAGTGCGCATTGGGAACACCGGAAGGCCGGCCAGGAGCTCACACCACCAGCTTCCCCGTGAGTCATCTGACGACCAACGGGTGGGTTGGCTGACACCCAGGTTCCTGGGTGCTGCTTTCCTTTTTCATTATGACATGAGCCTCTTTAGGACTTAGATCTACTCAGCCTCTAGCCTGCTCTTGCTCTGTGTTTTTTGTTTTGTTTTGTTTTATATCCTCACTCGAGGACACACTTACTGACTTTAGGGGTGGGGAGGGAGGGAGAGAGAGAGGGAGAGAAACATTGATGCGAGAGAGAAACATCATTTGGCCTCTCTAGTATGAGTCCTTGGCATATTCCCTGACCAGGAATAGAACTCAGGAATAGAACTTTCGGTCTACGGGACGCCGCTCCCACCAACAGAGCACATGGGCCAGGGCTTGCTCCATATTTTTAGATGTGACTTTCTCTACCGGAGTTAGAATTAGAATTCCCTAATTCTAATTCTCTAATTAGGATTAGAGTTATTCATATTCATATTCCCTTCCACTTACTCTCTCTCTCAAACACAGTTCTGGATTTGGCAAGAACTGAGAGGTAAATCTGTTTTAACACAAGAATAACTTAACTACTTTGAACCTCATCCTCCCTTACCCCAGACCACCACCTCGTTCATGAATCCCCGTCTCAGTTTTTGCCTCCCTGTCAGCCAGGAATGCTAAGCAGTGTGTTCTCAGGAACCTGTTGGTCTACTTTAAACTCTTTCTCTGAGGGACACCAGACTGAAATCACTCTGCTTCTGATGAGGGGTGCCGAAGCCTCAGCTTTTGTGGGTCTACCAGCTGTGAATCTGGGAGTCTCCCACCATGATGCCTGGATACTGGCAGCTGAGCCAGAGGGGCCCTCATCCTGGATCACTTTCTTGGTGACTGGGGCCAGTGTGTGTGACAACCAGGAGGCTGCTGGATTTGTATTCAGTGCACAAACCCTGAAAACAAAGTCCGAGGAGCCCTGCCAGCCAGTAACTCTGAAAGGGTCCCTTGTGTAAGTAAGCAGTCTGTGGGCTGGGCAGGGGCTGGCCCTCACCCTCCTCGCCCGGCAGCTGGCCTCTCTGGCCCAGCAACTTGGTGGTGTTTTGGAGCTGGCACCAAGCCCTTGGGGATCCCTCCCCAAGAAGAGACCATCTTGGGACCCCAGGCACACAAAGCAACTTAAGCTCCATCCTTCTTGCCCTGGCTCCTGGCAGTCTGCCTCCAAATGCCAGTCCCTAGGATATGTTCGGAAAAGGCGTGTGTATGCATGTGAGACAGACAGGAAGTGAAAAAGAGAGATGTGAATATGAAAAGACCAACCAACCAACAAATTGGGGGCATTCTAATTCTCCTCTCTAAGGGAGACCTCAGAGAGAAGGATACAACCTCTGTTAAACACTGCCGGACTGGTCCATCTCTCTCAGCTAGCAGGACTCTGTTCACCTGAGCCTTTTCAATTTCCTAACCAGTTAAAGCTGTCTTTTGCTCCTATTGTCTGAAAAGGGACAAAAATATGACTCTCTGGTCCTATACCTTAGGTAGCTGCAGCATAAAATTCTTTATCAAATTGAAACCAAGAGGAGCTCCCACTCTGATAGGAGGCCAGGACCACTTCTGGCCTTCAACACGATCAACAACCCTACCCCATTTTCAGGTAACTCCCTGCCAGCTTGTGTTTGAGGCTGTCTCTTTAAGAATGTTATTTGTTGTTAATGAGTTTTCTAAACACATAATCTTGACTCTTAAATGAACAAGACCGTTCTCATTAAATACTATTTTCTAGGAAGGAGAAGAATTAAGTAGATGTTGAAGAATTTCCTAAAGCCTCACATGGAATCCTAGAGGACAGGGGCACTGTCAGGCAAGGAGTGAGATAGGCCTTAGTCTTTGGCCCCCAAACATCACCATGTTAGGCTGCATCTCATTTTTTTTAGAGAGAGAGGGGAAGGGAGGAAGGAAGAAAGAGAGGGAGAGAAACATCAGTGTATGAGAGAAACATCGATCAGTTGCCTCTCGCGCTCCCCCAGCCAGGGACCTGGCCCACAACCCAGGCATATGGCCTGACCGGGAATCGAACTGGCCTCCTTTCGGTCCATGGGACAACGCCCAACTCACCTGAGCTACACCAGTCAGGACTAGGCTGCATCTCTTTGTGAGAGGAGCCAAGAGGTTGACTGAATCTTGTCTCATCGTGTGACCCATGTTTTCGGAGGTGACTCCAGTCCTCCCTGTCCTCATCTCAGTGCTTCTCAGTTTCCCCTGCCAGCTTCGCCTCTGCCAGGGTTAAAACCTCCTTTGTCCCTCATTTGTCCTAATTGTTTTGAATATATTAATGTCCAACTCTTTGAGCAAAAATGTATTCAAAATTTATAGTTGTCCATACTTAGTCTATCATAAATAATATATCTGTACTAAACATTGCAGTACTTTCTAAAGAGTATTCATTAAGTAGGACAACATAACCAGACAAATACATTTTTCATTTTAGAAGCCTCTGGGAAAGACTAGGGACTTAAGAGAGGCTGTGTCTGGGGCCGGAAGCTAACAGAGGACGGTCTCCTGCACTGGCCTGTATTCAGCTTCTCCTGAGGACCACGTGGTCCCTGAAAGGAGTAGAGTTGTTGCTTCACTGAGGGATTCACCCACAGGCTCGATGCTCTCACACCTGGATCTTTGGAGGAGAAGAAATCCAAAGAAAATATTTCCCTTTGGCTGAAGGAAAGTTTTTCCCAGACCCACCTCCCATCTCCAGTGCCCACTGCCACACCTGGGCCAGTGGCACTTGTGGTTTGCATATTCTTCACCTCTCAACTGAATGCAGTCAAGGAGCTTTGCAGCCCCGATGTGTAGCACAGAAAGATTTATTCGTCATATCCGCAAGGGGGGACAGGCAGGCTCGTGAAGAAAAGGGCTAGGAATTTTCTACGGGTGCCCTGTGCGTGTGCAACATGCTTATTTTAAAAATCCTTCCTTGGTCTCACCTTCCTGAAATCATTCACTGTTTTTTTCCCCCAAAGGAGATAATAGAAAGAATGTTTAGAATAAAGAAAGAGGTTTGTCTTCTCCTTCTCCCTTCCCCTCCTTTTATTCCTCTTCTCACTCTTACCCACTCTTAAAAACTTAAAATTTAAAGAACCTTTGAGAAGGTGTTGGAAATGGCTCTGCTTTCATCCTCACAGACATAAGTAACATTTTCCTATTCAGTCCTTTACTTTTCTATGTAGTTCATGCAGAGTAGAAGGACTGTATCTCTGTATTGATGGGTCTCATTTAGTCATTGTGTGCATTTGTCTCTGTGGCCTGCTAATGCCATTTGAATTTCTAAAATCTTTATTTTGCAAATCTACTTGTGTCCTGGGTTTAGCTTCCAATTACAGGATTAGAAGAGATTATAATTATAGGGTCCATCTGATGTCTTCTTCAAGCCTTCTATCACATTTATGCCTATGAGTTGAGAAATTTGTACATTGATAGAACGGAAACTAGCAGCAGATGTGCGCTAATGAGGGGAAAAGAAAACGGATCAGAATTGGAGTGGTGTCAGCCTTGACAGATCAGAACCAGTTAAGAACCAGGAAACCTAGGTTTTTCTGCCTCTTGATTTCACGACTATGTTGGACCACAAGGGCGCTCTTTTCTAGATCAACTTTTCACGAACCCTCCCTCTTCGTTCTCTCCACCCCAATCATGCTCTCCGAACAGAGCTCTAAACTGAAGCTCTGGGTGACCTCCTGGGCTAAGAGCTCTCCCGTCATCAGCAGTGCCTGTGATGTCCATCTTGTCAGTTCTCATCAGAGAGCTCTCCTGCTCTGCATTAGGGAGCCCAGGAGGCTGAAAGGGGGACAGAGATGGGCTTCGGGCACAGAGCAACCCTTGTGATTGAGAAATAGTAGAGGATCCAGTTACCTAGTTTTGTTACAGAGGTTAAAATAGACATACATAACTATGGAAAAGGCTCCTGGGTCACTTTAGGCTGTATAGGCATTTTAGGCTACAAGTTTACAACATCCAAGCAGGAGATATATCATCTCACATAAAAAGTCCCAAAGTTGCCTTGGCTGGCGTGGCTCGGTTGGTTGGGTATGGTCCCATAAAGCAAACGGTCGCCAGTTTGATTTCCAGTCAGCACATGGCTGAGTTGTTGGCCTAGTCCCCAGTTGGGGCTTGTTGGAGAGGCAACTGATAGATGTTTGTCTCTCACATCCATATTCCCTCCCCCTTTCCCCCTCCATGCCTTCCCCCTCTCTCTAAACAAATAAAATCTTTTGTTTTAAAAGTCCCAAAGTAAGGGAGCTCCAGGGCAGGTTTAACCAAAATGTGGCCCCAAGGTCAGAATTAGGCACCTTTGTTCTTTCCATCTTTTCAGCTGTGACATTCTCTCAGCATACTCACAAGTGTCTGTCGTGGCTACAGAGTGGTTGCCATAGCTCCAGGCATTGCATGATCACACACCAATCTCCGAAGGCAGGAAAAGTAAAGTTTCTTGTTTCATTTATCTCTATTAAAAGCAAAAAAAAAAAAAAAATCTTTTCCCACATGCCTCTCACCGGATTTCCTCATACATCTTATTATCCAGATTTGGAATACACTCCTAAACCTTTACATGGGTCTAGGAAAGAGATTGGCTGACCACGGGGATCCATAGTATCCTTGAATTGGGATGCAGAAAATAATTACATCTTTATTTTCATTACCCTCTAACTCAAACTTGGCATTTGAGTTAGAATATGAATGTAAGCAACAAATAAGAATGTAAGCAACAAATCATAGTTAAGCTAGTATATCTTAGGACTTTATCACCAAGAAAAATCACAAATATTGTCATATTACATCATACAAGTTGCAGGCAATCCAAAATACTGTTTACTCTTATCACTGCTTTGAAATTATAGTTTTTAGACCTATTGCTAGATCCTGGTATTTAGCATGTAGATAAAGAAGCACGTATATTTACTATACTGCTTTGGGTGGGTTTTTAAAAATATTTTAATAACAGTGTTTCAGTATAATTGGTTTCCTTTGTGATCTAACACATTTTAATTTATATTATATACAAATATTGAATTACGTTTTACTCCTGAAACTAATATTATGTGTCAATTACACCTCAATAAAAAATAGTTTTATTCTGTGAAGGGGGTCTATATGTTTCCCTCAATTGCCAGAGAGGTCATGGAATGAAAAATAACAGACCAGTCAGCACTGTCTTGAGTTACATACCTGCCAGCAGGGAGAAGGGGAAACAATGGCTGTTGAGTGGGCAACAGTGGGCCTTTCTATAGTAAGTACCCATAGGCTCAGGCAGCCTAACTGCCACCAAGTGGTCCCTTCCCTGCTATCATCCAGCTACATTTAATTTGGAGCGGTGTCTCCCTAAACTTCAGGTATTCTTACACCATCTACATGCTGTTTGCCAAATCCACGTACCCCCCCATACTATTATTTAATATTTTTCTTTAAATTACTCTGTTCTTTCTGAAATTAATTATTTTAAAGGAAAGTTTTTAAAATGGAAATGTATCATTTACCATAAATGAAAGGAAACCTTAAAAGTAAGTGTGGAGAAAACAGAATAATGTTACTGAATTCTGGCTAAATCTTACTTGCCTGCAAGGCTCTGAGCCTGGTGTCTGCCCGCTGTTGTTGCTAAAGACACGGAAAGACAGATTAAGGCAGATTAGCAGTAAACCTGTACTTTCTCATTAACTTAATCAAAGGAGTTGAAAAGAAAATAACTCTGTTTGTGGTTGTCATTTTGTGCTCTGTTATTGACCCAAAGTTCAGCCCCTTGGAGGAAGCAGGTTTATGATAGTCTCCTCATCTTACAGACTAGTGACCTCACCTACAAAGGAAATTAGGTTAGTCTGATTTATTTTTCATGAACACGTATCATTCCATAACGATCTCTGGCTTTCTACCAGCTCATCAACTGTGTTTCAACAACTGATTCTGGGATTTGGTCCAATAGACTAACTTTCTTACCTGTGGTTCATGGAATTCACTATCTTTCCTTTTCTTTGTTCTCTTCTTTTTTCTACTTTCTAAAGGTCAGACCAGCATTTGCCTGTCTCTAACAGCATCTTTTCTGTTCTTTGTGATCCAACAATGATTAGTTAATTGATACGGCTTAACTAAATGATATTGGTTAATTGATGTTACTCAATGGGACTTCAAGGGGAAAGTCATCAGTCTAGGAAACCCCATGGCAGAAGAGGTAGCCCCTGTTGACTGAACCCCAAAACTCAAAAGGAGGCAGAGTAGACAAGCAGAGGCCATAAAGGTCAGACAACAGGGGACTTAATAAGAGCATTTTTGGCTCTGGTGTCCGCAAGAGAGAAACATGTCATAGGGGATGGAACTGAGCATGCAGCTTCAGAGTACAGAGCCAAGGATTGGACTCAGGATGTTTGAGAGCTAGAAGGACGCTCAGAAATTGATGCCATTCCCTGGCTAGAGATGAGAAAACATCCAAAGAAGTTAAGTGGCTTACCTTAAAATTGCACCGGCGTAAAGTAGTAGCAGAGCTAAGCTTAGGATCCAGGGGCCTGTCCCCTTCCCTGAGCTATTTTCACTCATTATCTTAATGTCACTCTAAAAATAAATTCTCTTCCTTCTGCCCATAGTGTTAAAATTGGTCTGGGGTCCGTCTCCTGCCTTCTGCTCCTAATGCCTTCTTGCCCTTTCCTCACTAGTGGTCATTTCCCCTTTTTCCCGGTTCCTCTTCTTCCTCTCTCTTTTCCTCACCAAAGCCCTGAGGGCAGAGCAACAAGAAAACAAGAATGAGCCCTCTCCTTTCATTCTTGGTGGGGTGGGGGTGGGGGTGGGATTAGGGTTTGTGTCAATGCTGTAGGAAAGGATGGTCTTCTGGGGATGTCAAATATTTGTACCCCGTGGACCTCACTCTCCTTTCTCTAATTCTGCTGCTTACAGGCATCCTTTCGGTCAGAGGAGTCGAGAGGGAACCCCCAAGAGCATTTGGGAGGAGTACTTCTTCCTTCTCCCCTTTCTCCTACCTCCTCCCATAAGAATTCTAGTTGCCAAGTGTGGGTGGAGCTGAGGTCTGCATGCCTCTTCTGCTCTGTTCTTTTCTGGACCTCAGGGAACACAAGAGGCAGAAGTTCGGAGTGGGGAGGATGAGACCACAGCTGCTCTTTCCAGGGCCTGAATTAGAACTGACAGTGATTTTTTTTTTTTTTTAAGTTGAGAAAACCTGGTTGAGAAAGACAGGCTGACACTTGCAAAATTTCTCCTGGAGCTGTTAATTGTGTGCATGTTTACATGTTGAGTGAGCCTTGTGGGCATGTTTGCATGTGAGTGTGCACTGCCATCCCCCAGCAGGCCTCATGCGTTAACGCCTCAGCCTTAGACGGTTTTCCTAATGGTTTGAAACGACAAATGTTATTGTCTTGAGTTAAGTGGTTCAATTAGCACTGATTGGAAAGAGTGGGATGAACTGGGGAAACACACAGGCTGTTTGTTAACAGCCTTGGGATGGGAGGGAGAGAAAGAAAGTGTTGCCACTGAAAACAGCTTCCAGGGGTGGCCTGGGCCACTGCATGGTTGTGGGAGAGCTGCCCGGACCAATTTTCATATGGGGGCAAGAAGCAGAAAGCAATTAGGAGATGGGTAACATCAATCAATGCAGAATGTATGTGTAACCTGCTCCTATAGGAGACCTTCCGTTCCCCACATACAATATCAGTCATTCTGCTGTGTGCCACCTTCGCCCCATTCCATGAGCTTAGTACACTTAGTGCACTTTGGGTTGGTAGACAGAGAATGCACTCTCTGGTTTGTAGTTCCCTCTTGCAGCCATTGACATGAGTATTTGTATTTCTCTCTGTCTGTCTCTGCCGGAGAACATGACCTTTGGGGAAGGTTAACAGGATTACAAAGCCTCTCGGAGCTCCTCCTAAGCAGCCTCAGATATTTTGGCCCTGTAGTCATTCTTGGTGTAGATGCGTGGCCAGAACCTTTACCCCTGAGGTTCTTGCCCCTCCCCAGTGTTTGCTCTTCACCGCACCCCCCCTTTTTTTTTGTTACCCTCACAGGAGCAAAACCGGCGTCATTTCAATGAAAGCCCAGGTTTTTTCATTCTTCCCTTTCCATCCAGGTCTGAGTGTCGTAGTAATGTAGAGGGCGTGATGATCGATCTGTCTCTCTACCAAGCCCCCCAGAAGCTTTTCTCTTTCTTCTCCAGATGAAAGAGACTAAACCTGGCTGCCCTGTGCTTTTCGCTTCCAGCCCTCATTCTCCATGGCCCCTCCTTTCACATTGCTCGTTCACCCAGCCTTTCCCCATTCCTCCAAGGCTTGCCAGGGAATTTGCCCTTTAGGTACAATCCTGACACCGGGCCTACCAGCTCCCTCTTCCTTCCCCTTAATTCAGCCATGGTTGTGAGCACCCACCGCCTCTAGACTCAGAGAAGACCACAAGATTTGAGGAACCTTGAGTCTTAATGACATGTCAGTGTAGCAGGATGGTGTGATGCTTAGCAGTGTAGACTTAGGAATCAGAGACGTGCTTTTGAATTCTGGTCCTGTCACTGGCTGCAGGGCCTTAAACCTAAGGCACTTAACTCTTTAACTTTCCGTTTTCTCATCTGTAAAATAGGTATGATACTTATAAATAGACGTATGGGATGAGAGTCGCCAGAGAGCACCAAGTTATAGGAAGGGATAGAATGGTGAAGTCAGGGGAATTGTAACTCTCTGGAGGTGATTTAAATGTAAAAGAGGTCCTGAGCTAATGTTTAGGTTCATCATATGAAAGCTTGATAAACACCAGAGAGGCCAGGGTTAACATACACATACCTTAAGCTTCCCAGTGATCACTGCATTGTATATCAAGAACTGACCTCAGGGACACACTGTATCCCAGGCAGAAACCCTCAGATACCATGTGATTAGTTCCATCTGGTATTTATAAGCTGAACCAGCAGCTGATGTGTGTGGGTACATGTGTGTAAGAGAGAAGTTAACAGAAAGATCTTTATCCAGTTCACCCTTTTCTTTCTCTCCTTCCCTTTCTGCATGTGGAGGGTTCTTCTGTTTGAACATCCCTACAGAGACTAAAGAATTTTTTGCAAAAAACACTGTTTTCTGGCAGTCCTAAATCCATTTTTATATCATTCACACACAGATTGAGTGATTGTGACCCAGCAGGTCCTGAAAAGTATGATGGGAGTCCACACCTCATTGTTCTCCTTAGCCCTTTCCCCACATAACTCATCCTATAGCGCCAGCTCTCCTACCAAGAAAAGAAAGCCTCTGCAAGTTTGCCTTCACCAACTCGAGCAATTCAGCGACTGCGCTGTAGCGGTGAAATCACTGCTACCAAACCATCCAGAAGGAGGACTTTATCTCCATGTAAAAATCCAGGGGTAGTTGGACCCCAGGCAAATCCCACATGCCCCTTACATGCCCAGGGGTCTTGCCATCGGAGCCAGCCTATGAGAAAAGCTCACTTCGGCCTCAGGTTCCTGGCTGATGTTTTGGTCTTACCTCAAACCATTTTCCCCTGGTCTTTGGGCCCAGATCCCTCTTCCATTTATCATGCAGCCTGCAAATCCAGTTTATGTGCTCCTGCCCAGATCCTTCTCTGCATTCCCACGGCTGTCTACCTGCGACCCAGTCAGCCTTCCCCAGAGAGTTTCTATAATTGTTTGAGAGAGCCGTTGTTCCAAGAAGATAGGCAGAGCTGCCAAGATGAGGGGCTCTGGGAGGAGACAGCCAAGTCCGCCCTCCCGTGCTGAGGAAGAACATCATTTCCTAGATGTTTCTAAGCTCTTCTCTACCTTATCTCCATTTTTAACATAGACTCTTCCCTCAAATCCATGCCTGTCCGTGTAAATGGCAGGAGCTTCACTTACCTAAAAGCCTCCAGTTCGGTAAATAGGAAGGAGGAGGGTCTGGATTCCCAGAGGGTAGAATTCAGACCTTGTCCTTCTCAGCTTCCGCCTGTGTGCTCTGCCTCCAGAGCTTCACACAGGCTCCCACCAGAGGGTTTTCCTTTCCAGCAGCGTTCACCACATCCTCCCACATGGGAGATCTTGGAACCACATACAAATTTAAGTTTCTGCCCCGGCCGAGACTGTCTGCCCTTCCTAAGATTTAGGCAGAATCCCAGAAGGCATACTTACCACATTTGAGATGAACGAGACTGTTCTGTTAGAACAGAAAATCAAGTTTCAGAGTATTTTACAAATATGGAGAAAGATGGGCTGCTACTTCCGGTGTGAAATGTAATTTACCAGTTGCAACAAATGCCAAGTCCTGTGTTCAAGTGTAAAAAAAAAAAAAAGATCAGTTACAGAGTTACAAGAAGAGGGTGACCTAGCTTGATGGCAGTTCATTTGAAAATTACCCATTTGTTTACTACACACTGTTCACTAACAGCCGTGTGAAGTGACTGATAAAAATTACATTAATAGAGAAATAGTATAGACAGAAGGAGGTAATTATTCTGCTCTGCTTGAGCAACATCTGGGATATTGCGTTCAGTTGTGAGCGGTGCGTTTTTAGAGAGTTCTTGACAAATGGGAGGAGCATTCCTCAAAAGGGACCGCGTATTACAGAATGTGGGATCCAGGTCCAGGAGTAATGGGAACCACAGGGGATGGAAAGAAAGGACAGCGAAAACATGAATAATGTGAATGGCAGGTACATAAAGGGTGGTGTCCAGGAACAAACGCTATTCGCGGACTTAGTATTGTTAAACCCCGTGTTGGTCACTCATAAGTGAGTCTTTTCTCATGTAACCCTCAAAAGCAGCCCTCAGAGCAAACTTTCCCAATTTTACCTACTGGTAAATAAGAAAAAGGGATCCAATTTATTCCAAATTGCTCCAGACTGCAAAACTTAGACCCGTAGAAGGAAGTACAGGTGGGTGGGCTTTAACATGAAAGAGGACTTTCTAACAGTGAAATGGACCCTTGTTAAAGTGGAGAGCTCCCTGTTATGGAAACTTTGGATAGAAGCCGATCATCACCCAGAGATGTAAGGAAGACATTCACAGCACGGAGGGCGACCAAGATGACCTTTGATTCAGATGGGGTGTTCTGTAATTCCCTCAAGCTTTCTGAGGGCAGCATCAGGCACTGGAGAGCTGCCGGGAAGGGAGGGAAGGCTAGAGCTACCAAGAGCCCTTTCTTCTGCTCAGCTCACAGGTTACAGGCCATTTACACCAGCCTTCACCTAGTGCCCCGACTTGCTTGTCTCAGTACCTGGAACAAGCTCTCAACCTGGCTGCCTGTCTCTCAAGGTTAGATCTGGTCCTCCTCCCCTTTTTGACTCCTCTTCATTGCCACAGCTTGTCTTCCCACTCAGAAAAGGGTATTTTGAGGAGGCTCTGTACTGTCTCCTTTTCCCTATCGGTGCAGTCTTCTTCTCAGCAGCAGCCACTGAGGGGAGCGTTGCCATCCTGTCTTCCAAGCTGAGTATGTTGACAAGGCCCTGTGTGTATCTGCTTGCTCACGCTGCAGGCTGATCGATGCCTGTCAGAGCTCAGCATCAGAGTGACAGCCACTTGCCAGGCTGTTGGCTGAACACAACTCGTCCATCAAGAGAAATCAGACGAAATTCATCTCCTGTCCAAAGCCTAGCCCAATGGGATCTGTCTGGAATGTCATTCTTATATCCCACCCTACTTTTCTGCCTTAAATTATTTCCCCCCCGAGATTTTGTTGTTACATTGATGGGACCCATGGGACAGAGAATTATGGTCAATAGAATGATATGAAGAGATCAATACCAGCCCCTACCCTTTAGGAACTTCCGATTTAGACCACGTGGCTGCTCTATGGAAAGTGCTGGTTTTGTGCATACAGAATTGACACATAACTTTTTTAATTGATTGCTATAAAATAGCACATAAATCAAAAGGAATTAATTTAAAATTTTGCAATCGTAGTTTGGTTAAAGGGCAACCAGATTAAGTGTGTTGCAGACAATTGGTAGAGAAGAGTCTCTTTAGAAGGTCTCATTAGACAGGTAATTATGGGGTTTTAAGGCTTTCAAATTGACAAGAACAAATTCTGGCAAAGGTCCTATGTTTGTAAACCATTTGGGTCTCTGAGAAACTCTGTCACCCTGTGCCTTGGCAGGAAGTCAGCTAGCTGTTTCTCTTTCCTCTCCCGAAAGCCTCTTTTATCCCATGCAGGCCTGTACCTGAATCTTCAAGGCCTTCTCTAACGCTCAGCCACTGCAGCTCTTTCGTTTCCCAGGGTAGCTGTCTCCTAAGTAAAGAACTCTACCCTGTTGCCCACCTCAAGTTGTGCCAGGTAATTCTCTCCCTTTTGCCTACCCTCCCATCAGGGATCTGAGTGACTCACTGGTGTCAGATGTCACAGGGGCCAGTCACTTTGGAAGGTAATATTTTTTCTCCATTAGCTAGAAAACTGGAACACAAAAATTGATCAAAAGACAGAAGTGGATGTCTGGACGGTGGGGAAAGGAGGTCAGCCCAAGACCAAGAGTGTAGAGCAAAGCAAGCTGAGAAAAACGTTTGCGGGGGGCGGCGAGGCAGCACAAAACCAGCAAGCAGAGGATGGACATCCTGCATGAGTGCGGAGAAGCCAGAGTTTGGGAGTGGCTCTTTCTTTTGCTGGTCCTCAAAGTGCCTTTCAAGTTTGGAAAGGATTCTCTGGTACCAGCCCCTAGAGACAGACCTGTGGGAATCAGCGCCCTGCTTGGGTCTCCTGGCCCCAGGCTGTCCTCCATCAGCAAGCTGGGCTCTCCCGCTCCCAGGCCTGTGACCCGCAGTCACAGCTTAGCTGCCCACACCCGGGAGCTGCCCTGCAATAAAAGAAAATAAACCAAAGTGAAGGGAATGGCTGGTGTGGGCAGGGGAGGGGGCTGGGCTGAGAGCTTTGCCTGCTGCCACCAGTCTTCCCTGCGCCACTGATCACAGTTACGGCCCTGTCAGTAAGTTGTCTTTCGTCCCCTGGGCCTCCTTTCTGGGGCTGAATGAGTGACCCACGTAGTGGTCAGTTGTAGCAGCAATATATATACATGTGTCTTTGTTCAGTGCTCCATAGACCACAGGCCTCAGGGCCTTCTCCACAGGGGAGACAGAAAGGTGGTTTCACGTCCTGAGACAAACTGGGGTGGGAGGACATGAGTTCTGCCCCGGACTACCTCAAGACAAGCCTTTATAACACAGTCTCTGATGTCCTATATGCAGGGTAAGTGCCTTGTAACACAGAACTAGCTGGACAAGGTAGAGTCATGGACCTGTCAGGGTCCAACGAGAAGTGGAGAGAGGCACAAGCACCCGGCTGACTGTTCTCGATCCCCACCTCACACATACACTTTTCTGCACAGCAGGTATTTATGCCTTGCACAGAGGTGGGCATTAGCCATGGTTAAAAGTCACCAATAATTTTCATTTTTTCATGCAGCATGTCTGACCCTTTGATCAGAGGGCCTGTAAATGTTCCTTATTGGCCTTCTTTCTTCGCCCCCTCCCCTGGTTCCTCCATCCCTGGCTCGATCCAGACTTGTTGATGAGCCACAGCTTTCCTCACACACACCAGGCGCTAAATCTTTCCTGCCTGCCTGTGACCTACCGTCATTTCCCAAGCTCACCTCCGCCCATGAATGCTTAATTTAAAACTTCTGCTGTCGCTCAGCAGTTTGTAATTCTGAGGCCGATTTCAACAGGGGAAACGAAATGAGCTGATGAATGTAGTCGGAAAGGTGAGCAGAAAACCATACACACAGTGTCTCTGTGATGCGGGGAAAGGTTTTCTTAACTATTTAGCTTAATAAGATAAATATCTGCAGTGTTGAGTTATTATAATAGGATGGATATTATAATAGGATGCCTGATCTATGGCCTGCAGGGTGGTTATGAGTTTTAAATATCCTCATAGTCACAGTGGTAAATTGTCTGGGCTTTTCAATGATAAACTCAGTTTTCAGTTGGGGATGCCAGGAGGATTTTATTTTGGTGAAAGGATTAAAAAGGCAGATTGCCCTGGCCGGGTGGTTCAGTTGGTTAGAGCATCAGCCCATACACCAAAGGGTTGCAGGTCCCTTCGGTCCCTGGTCAGGGCGCATAAGGGAGGCAACCCATCGATGTTTCTGTCTCTCGCCTTCTCTCTTTCTCCCCCTTCCCCCCTCCCCTTGTCTCTCTAAAATCAATAAACGTATCCTCAGGTGAGATTTTTTTTTTTTTTAATTTAAAAAGGCAGATCCACACAGGCGGTTGGGAGGGAGGAAAGTGGACCAGGTTGTCTACCTTCTTTCTCTACAGTAGCTTGTGGGCCCCCACCCTCCCACCTCGTGGGAGCTCTCTGCATTTTCCCTGGTTCTTGTCATCTCTGTGTGGCTGATGTTCCTACCACTGGGATCTAAAGGTGCCCCCTGTAGCTTCAGAGGTTTGAACTTCAGAGATGAGAGCCCCTCTCTGGGTGTCTGCTGTAGCATTCCTCTGCAGAGCCCAGAGCAACAGGGACAGAATGAAATAGGAGTGGTGAAGCCTGGCCTCATGGCAAGGAGGTGCCCTAGCCTGACCACATTCCTGTGTGGACCCAAGAGAAGGGGTTGCCGTGGTGGCTCTTCCAGGCAGTCAGAGAGGTGATGAGTTCCTGGGACCGGGCTCATGCCGAGCAGCCAGCAGAGAATAGATGCAATGAGTCCCCGAGGGTAATGAGCCCAGAACACTGCTAACTGGAGTGCTCAGCGTGGGATCATTGGGGAAACCAGCTCAGGCAAATCTGTGCAGAGGGAAGTCTCAGCTTTCTTAATGGCCTTCTTCCTTTATACTGACACATCACGCCGTGGCCCAAAAACCGAGCAGCCTGGGCCAGCAGAAAGATGTATCTCTCCCAGGTCCACTTCCTGGCCTCTCTCAGCATGCCTCCATGGCCCTGTGGGCCTCCCACTCCCTGGGTCAGAGCTTCAGAGAACTCTTAGACATCTACAGTGTGATTCTCCCAATGTCAAGAGCCAGCCTGTGCAAGTAGGCAGGACCGTGTTCAAATTCTGGCTTTTCTACTTACCAAATGACCTTGCATAAGTTCTTTAATCTCTGTGAGCCTCCTTTCCTTATCAATAAAGTGATACTAAAAATAACCACTTCAAAATGGTTGTGAGGATTAACCAAGGCAATATGCAGTCTGTGAACCTAATTCAGTGTGTGGCACACAGCAGGTACTCAATAAATGTTAATTCCCTTCCCTCTTCCCTTGTAATAGGAACTATTGGTCTTTTCCTTCAGATGTGGAAGTGGAAAATGCAGAGTCTTCTTCCTCCACTAGACATCCCTGGTCCTTCTTCCACTCTGCTGTATCTTTCTAGAGATAATAAGGCTAAACCACAAAGATCTCCCCTTGCAGGGCACACTGTACTCTATTATAACTTTAACCTGCATTTCTTTGCTGCCCACCTGGTCTTGGAAGCTGTCTTTGTTAGGGAAGTTCTGGATAGCCACCAGGAATATAGCCATGTGGAAGATGCTGCCCAGAAACAAAAGAGCCCTGCCAGGCACCGTCTCTCCCAGTAGTCCAGGATCTTCCTCCTTCCCGTGCTGCCTAGAATCCTACTGCCCATGCACAGGCCGTGGGAACGGGGCGGGGCGGGAGGGGTGGAATCAAAGAAACAAGCCAACAGTCTCATTTGGAGGGCATAACTGAAAGACAGTGGAGAAACAAGAACAAGGTGATTCAGGACAGGGCATGAGTACTAAGATACAGAGTTCTTTGTTAGGAATAACAAATCAGGGAAGGCTTCCTAGAAGAAGAAAAAATGGTGTAGGGTTGCCCCTTACAAACTGCTTCACACGTTTTCATTCTGCACTCCTGGTCAGAAACACCCTGAAGGGGGTTGCCTTAGCAGTCCCCTACTGGTAAATGAACAGACCCGTCTCTGAGTGTGACGTCTCCCTTGGCAGAGCAGGAGCTATTACTTGTCTGGCGTTCACAACCATGGTACAGGATTGTCGCCTCAGGAACTGGCAGGCCTACAGGTTAGATAGCTCGCACACCAAGCAGATCAGCTAGACCAGAGCAGAGGGTCCTTGAAGGGGACTTGGAGGAATGAGGTTGGTGAGATGGAAGTGTGTAAGCACCATCTCGTGTACTTTCTCTTTGAAAAGACAAAAGATGCCAAGAATCTCTTCTTAGCCCTTCTTTTTCTTTCTATCCTCCCTGTGGTGTCCCCGCGAGTACCTGCCTAAGAGAGAGCACGTGACTGTCCTTTCCCTTCCTTTCTGCTGCTTCTGCCCATCCTACTCTGCGTTTTCCTGCCCACTGTCTCCAGGCAGCAGCTCGGGAGCAGTGGGCAATCGAGAGCACCTCAGAGTAGCGTTACAAGAAATCAGATTGCCGAAACGGTATTTACACTGAGTGGCGGGGTGGGGGCAGGAGTCTCAAAGCCTTTTTCAGAGGGCACAGTGGCAGGAAGTCTGTGGTGGGGGAAGCTGCATTGACAGCACTAGTTGCTGCCGAGCTATCCTCTGCCAGAAAAGCCCTGAACAGGCAGCCAGGCTTAGGCAAGGGTCAGGCTCACTGTGCTCCCTTTAAAGTCAAAGGGACTCTTTAAGTATGACTTCTGGGAAATCTTAGCCGGAGATACTGAGTGTCTTCATTTCCTATCTCCATTTCAGAACATGCCTACTTTGGGGGAACACTCCCCACATGGAGCAGAGGGCAGGTGTCAGTGGATTTCTGCTTGTTGCAACCAAATTGGAAGATAGAGTCGGGCGAGTAAGGCCACCTGGCCCTATTTCGGGGAACACAGGACAGCTACTGCCTGCCGAGAACAAGGCAGAATCAGCTTGGTCGAACAGTAGGGTTGAGGAGCTACCCACTAGCTCCTGGGACCTTGTTAAGCTGAATTATATTTAGGACATTTGGTTGAAATGGGAATGAGAGAAATAATTGTGATTAATGGGACCCTGGCTCCTGTCAAGAGCATGGGCAGAGAGTTGTGTCAACGACCACGCTGCTGACCCATCCTACATAACGTCCTTTCTTACCACAAATACTTCTCCCTCTTTTGCCTGTGTTCTTACTCCAGTGGCTTCGTGAGTGTTGAGGCGCTGGTTACTAGGCCCCAAAAGAACACCAGGAGCCCATGCCGTGGGCAGTGGGTAACGTAGAGGAAGAAGAGGGAATGTGGCCCCAGTGCAGTGAAAATGCCATGCTGGCCCATACACGTTGCTCCTCACGTTTCTCCGGGCAGAGGCTGGTGGGGCAGGGCTGTTGACTGTGACCCAGCAGTCTCTGGGCACTGAGTCCAGCCCTGCTCGGGGAGTTTGGAGGGCTACGGTGTATGAGAACCCCACTCTGACAGTGTTAGCAGTGTCACATTTTAATTATCATTAGTAATAACAAATCAGCAGTGAGGAACTCCACCCTGGACCCACAGAAGAGCGCAGGGAGCGGCATCATTAACCAGGCCGGTCTGGCCTCCGCATTTATCCCTATCTCAGCTGTGTGTGCTCAGACCTTCTAATGAGTGGCCTGAGAGATTACTGGCCCTCCGGGTCATACTGAGCAGAAACCCAGTTTTCCCGTGTGACAGGAGGACTGAGCACACACAGCCCTCACCCACTGGCACTGCTAGAACTCAGAGGCTGTTGCCGGGGCTCTGCATCATCTCGAAGGGTGTTATGTGTTCCCTGCTGTGTTGGCATAGGTTTGTAACAGTTTGGGAATGTGCATCAGAACCTGAGCAGAGTCTCCTGTGGGGAAGAAAGAAACTTTACTCTCCTAGATTCTTTCAGCTGGTCTAACAATTAAATCTGCATGAGACAGATTAGATTAACAAGAGAAATAAACTAATTTAATTATATACATATGTATGGGAATCCCACATACACGAGAGAGTCAGAGACCCTACATACAGGGGGGGGTAAGGAAGGGTCAGAGGGGGGGGTAAGGAAGGGTAGTGTGAGTATAGGAGCCCCGAGATGATGCTGGGCTGGGACAAGAGATGAGTCCCCCTCTGGTGAAAGTGCTCCTTCCTCGTCTTGCTGCTTTCGTCTGTGTCATACAGTTGATCTGACATTACTCAGGAGGGATGGACTTACTGTGTGTTAAAATTGCCTGCTGTTTCTTATATTTAGTGTAATAACACATGTAAATTGCATGGTTCCTAGCCGCAGGTATAGAAGTTCTATTTGTTCAGGTTCTTTTCTCTGATGCCTTTTTCTGGCCTACAACAGGTATTGGTGCCTCTGTCTCTTTCGCCAAGACACCAGGTGATAATGAAAGAGAAGGAGCGCCATGTCTCCTTTTCCTCAACATGGGCTATTCCTGCCCCGTCCTGACAGCTTTTGAGTGGCCCCTATGGCCATAGCCCAGTTCTGAGAACTCTGAAACAACTAAGCCAGGTCTTGGCTCCCAGTCCATAACCCAGATTGCCTCAAAGCCAACAGCAGTTGTCTTTTCCTTAAAGGTTTCCTTGTTCTCCTAGAAAGGCTTGAGACCTTCCAGCACCGGAAGGAAATTTAAGGCTTCCTCAGCCCTGTGCTCAGATATTGCCTGAGGTGACTGTGGCCGACTTGAAGGATTTAGCACTAGACCGTGGCCTGGGGTCCTGTCCTGTTCTCAGAGCTGTTCCCCTAGCTGTCTCATGTCTGCCTTTGCTCCTTACCACTTCACGGCTGAGACCAGAGGGAAACATACACAGCTGCTGCCTGCGCTCCTGCCTGGATAGAGGAACTGTCCTCGCACCAGTTACATTCGGCATGGGCAAAGCCAACTGCAAAACAGCCCCTTCTGCCCATGACGTCTGGGTGCCTCTGAGTCATCCGTGTCGGCTGCACTGACCAAAGCTGGTTTCTGCCCCTTTAGGTTCCTATAAACAAGCCTGTTCTGGCAGGGGCAACTGTGGGACAGCCCTGTCACCGTAGAGGTGACACCTCGAACTAAGCCTTCTCCAGTCACTTTGTTGCCATGGGATTTCTCCAAAGACAGTTTTCTATCCCAGGAACTTTCCTTCTCCAGCTTCACTGACAATGATCTGGAGAATCTAGGACCTTTTACCTTTCATCATCTCTGACTGTCTATCATGTGCCATTAATGAGGTACTGTTAATAAATGCCCATTATAGTAGTGTAATTAAAAGTGGTATAAACAAAGTACTGTGGGGGAAAGCATTACCTAAGTAAATAATGGAATGGTTCAAGTGAAATCACATCTGTGCAGAATTTTAATGGAAGGGCTGGGTCGAGGTGTATAAATAGGAGGGAGCTTTCTATCCAAGAGAAATGGCACGCACAGAGGCCTGGAACAGTGTGTCGTGTGCGTGGAGCTGGAGGTGGTTTGGTATAACTAGAGAACAATAATGAGGGCCAAACTGGTAGAAATTGAGACCAGTAAGAGCCCAGTTGTAAGGAGCTTATACTCTATTGTGCTGAGAAATTTGAACTTGAGCAGAGAATAAGGAAAGGAAACTGTGATCAGATTTGGATTTTTTAGAAAGTAACCACAACATCATTTACTGAGCTCTTACAGTATGTCAGATTCTTCTTCAGTGTTTAACTTAAGTCGGTCATTTTTTTCTTCAGCAAACAGTTTGAGGTAGTGACCATTGTTATGTCCACTTGACAAATAGGAAAATCATTGAGCCAGAGAGATTAAAAAACCCACTCCAGGTAGAAAGTAGTAGAGCAAGATTTGAACCCAAGAGGTCTGGCTTCAGGATCTGTGTTAACACTGTGCTGGACAACGTGTGATAAGCCACACTCAGCAGCATCATGGAGGGGCCCTTAGGAAGAGGCAAGGCTGGTGCCAGGAGTGCCAGTGGGGAGACTGTTACCCAAAGCTAAGGCCTGAACTTCCCAGGGAGTGGCACTGAGGATAAAGAAGAGGGGAAGAATTCAAGAGACATTTATGAAGTAGATCTGTGTGACCTGAAGATTGACTGTGAGTGTAAAGGGAGTCAAGGATGATCCCGAAGCTGCTCATGCTACCAATTGGGATAGAAATGCAGTTGGAATAACAGGTTTTATAGTGAAGAAAGTAGATAGATGTTATATTTGAAATTTATCAGGTGGAGTTGAATTCCGAAGAGAGGTTTGAACTGGAAATAGAAGTTGTGTCATTTAACTCAGAGAGCTGTGAAACATGGAGACTGTCTACAGCTTAAAATGGTCCCCTGGGGAATATCAATATTCAAGGGGCATGTTGGTGGGAAAGAATTTACAATTGAAACTCAGAGCAAAGAGGAAAAAGCCAAGATTGGGAATCACGGAGGCCTAAAAAAGTTTCAAAATAGAAGCTGGGTGCCTAGCTTTCGTCAGATCATTCAAAAGGTCAAAAATAATGAAACCTTAGAGGAAATTATTAAAATGGCAATTAAGAGGCCTTGAGTGATCTTTGAAGTGGTAGGTAACATTGGAATACCAATGGCAGCGACCAGCTGCCTTGGATGGAGAAGTGAAAGGGAGTTGGACAGCACACCGTTTGGGTAGGAAAAAGGTCAGCTGGGTGGGATGTCAAATCAAAGCACGGTTTTCTAGGATAGGCAAGGTATTTGTGGAAAGGGCCGGTGGAAAAGGGAATTGACTTGCTGATAATAGAAGTTCTCTGTCTCATAACTGATAGAAATAGGTGCCTGAGGAAACAGAAGAGGGTGCGATCGAGAGCCGGGTTAGTGGTGGAAGGGAAAGGAATTATGGATGCCAGCATAAGTACTTTTTAAAGGCAAACTGTGGTTCTCCAGAGAAACCCACAGCGGTTCAGGTAAAGAAGCCTGAGACTCGGGGTCAGCAGAGCAGAGTGCACCTGTCCTCAGAGCAGGCCTTGGGATCAGGGAGATAAAAGTGCCTGCAAAGAGGAAACTGGCATTCAAACTTGACCTCATTGGACACTGCTTGGTCTTTCAGACCAGGTCAGAGATTTGACAGCCTTATGCAATTACTCCATAGGTTGGTCATACACACTGATTTCTCCTGACCACTAAAAAGGCCAACCATCTGGTCACCCTAGCTCAGTCCCTACGGGGCTCCAGTACAGCCTGAAGTTCTCTGGGAGAACGCCAGTGATTGAGATGAAGAATATGCTGTCTGGAGGCACCTGATGAAAAAGAGCCTTCACTGCTCTTTTTGGCTAGGACGGCTCCTCTCCACGTCAGCCAGGGACCATGAGGAGGAGTTGGGCAGGTGTGCTTCAGCTTCAGAAAGCGTTGCAGAGCCTGCCTCGCGCTCAGGAAACCTGTGGAAAAGGCCGCCAGCAGTGGTACCCTGGACAAGGGGTAGGGGCAGAATGGGGGCCCCCTGATGCAGCCACACTCCCTGAATGAGCCTCAGGGAAGAGAGAGTTAAGTCTCCTTAGAGCCTGCGGCCCCGGGTTTTCCTGGGAAGATGAACAGCCTGCCTTCCTTATTGTCTGCACCAAAGGAACAGATTGCGTCAGTTTGTCAACTGTGTTACCGCTTGCAAAGGCCTAGAGTCAGCAGGTTTGCGCTTCCCGGCAGGCTTGGGATGCTTATGGCCTCGGCTGCCGCTCTGCCTCAGGCAGGACCAGAAGCTGTCCCCCACCCCTGTCATCCCACCCCTCATCCCTGAGGCATCCAAGGAGAGAAAGCCACCCCGAGCCACCTGGTTCACTGCTCAGGCCTTCCCTCATTTTCCAGGAACCTCTTGGCCCCTTTTGCCACTGCCAGCCTGGACCCGATTTACAGACATTCCTGTGTCTTCGGCTCGGGCCAGCACATGGATGTCAAAAAAGAGGTTTCCTGGAGAACAGTCAGATATGTGAGTTGGACTTAAGAGTCATCTGGTCTGGAGATGACGCAGGATTAGGAGGAGAGGCGCTGATGGTGACTGGAGCCCTGCTTCCCCAGGAGCACAGGGGAGATTGCCTGCTCCCTGCCGGCAGCTGACGCCAACAGGACCCAGGAGGCATCTCGTTGGCACCGCCTCTCCGCTCCATGGTGTTCCATTATTAATTTCTTTGTGTTAATGTTCATCAACTCCGAAAGACATTGGTGTGCCGGTGTGTGGCCAGGAGTGCAGGGGACACATTGGCTGTGTTAAGCTGCTACTTTATTAAAGTGAGGTGTTTTCTGCAAGTTCACAGCTCCGCTACGGCAGCACATTACAGCCTTCATGCAGCGTCAGTGACGGTGGAGAAGCCAGCTCCATGGCGTGGCTACTGCTGCATGGCAGGCAAGGAGTCTCAGTTGCACTCCAGTTGTTCTGGATCACTACTCAGCGTCCTTGCAGAAAGTTACAGAAGGGATACTTGGGTTGGGAAGAGGCTGGAGTGCCCTTTTCCTCTATCCGTTCCCCACAGTCCCGTCTCTGCAAGTTCTACAGGACTTGGTGATTACGATGTAGGGCTTCCCCACTTGCCCTTCTCATCAACTGCCAGTCATACTGGCACACCAGCAGTGCCACTCACACCCCACCCCACCCCGCCCTAACCTTAGAAAATCCTGAGCAGAGAGAACCTTGGAAATCCATTTACACATGAAGAAACTGAGCTGGGAAGGCAAGTGACATACTTAGTCCAGAAGAGGCAGAGCTGGTACTGTTACGGGAAAAACTCGGTTCTCCTGCTGACACAATAAAGAATTACAGATCAGCAAGTATATTGCAAAGTTTATTCGTGATAGTTCTCCTGGAAGAGAACTGGCCTTGCAGGGGGTGGGGGTGTGAAAGGCATAGGCCTGGGTGGCGGCAAGAGCATCAGCTCCTTTGTTCTGAGGACTTATGTAGTTGGCAGGATGGGGGTGAGGGAGTTACATATTGATTGGTGGATAAAGGTGGTGCCAGCTTCACCCAGGGGACATGACTACCCAGATGTAGCCACGTGTCCCCCCACCCATGTAGAGGGTTATTAGCCTGAATTCTTATGCTCCAGACCACATTTGTTCATCTTGTTGTAAAACAGATACGTGACAGGAGGCAGTGAATTAAAGGTGAGGCAGTCACCCAGAGTTATTTATGGGCTCTTTCTGTAAGGACTAGGGACCCCTCGTAAAACAGATAGTGACCAGAGGTAGGCAGTTAACCAAAGTTGTTTTATGGGCTTCGTCTTTGGGCAGCATGGACCCCCTCCTCTTGCCCTTCCAAGACCTTGGGAGGAATACACGGTTTCAAAGGCTTTCTTGCCCAGAGAGTGGAAATGATACATAGGACTTCAAGGAATCCCCTCCTCCCGTGCTAGCGTGGTGTTTCTTGTCATGTTGGAATACCTGTCAGTCTTACTGGACCAGGGTCAGGACTGCCGAATTAGTGGGTGAGACAGGTCTGCCTCCTCTCCCTGCCTTGGTTTGCCATCGAGCCTGCCTGACAGCACCAGGTTTGTCCTTGCTTCTCAGTGCCTTCTCCCCGTGCCAGCCTCATTCCTATCTTGTTTCCAGTCCCTGGCTTCTTGCTATGCTTGTTACTGATGGCTTTGGGGGGCACTTAAAGCAGGATTATGGCCAAACAGCTTGTGGGAAGGATGGAGGCTTCTGCCTAGGAACTCTGTCATGGGGGCCCCTGATGTCACCTCCCCGTATGGAGCCCTGAGCGCTCCTGCTCTGCTTCTAGAGGGACTTGCAGCCAGCACCCCCGCCCCTACCCCTGAAGTCTCCATTTTCAGGTCCCCCCAGGGTAGGGTGTGCTGAGCTGCCGCTTCTGCCTGCTTTACCTGGCATCGCCTGCCCTGCCTGTGGCCGCGCGCCTCCCTTGGGGGCAGGAGCGTTCCCTACAGCCGTTTCCCACTCATTCCTCAGCCTCTCAAAGCGTGGGGCTGAGGCTGGCTGTTGCTGGGTAATTTCCTGTGCTGCCGCAGGCACTGCGCACGGAGGCAGGGCCAGCGCGTTTGGGGGAGCTACCTCTCTCGCACCCTGGAACATAAAAAAGGGAAAATGGGTATGCATATGTGGAGTCTCCTGCCCTCCTCCATTGCCAGTGAGTCCCCTGTGTACTATACCTCCTTTTGGCTACCCTGAGTCACCACATGGAAACTCAGCCCCCTGCTGTGCGTCCTCCCCTGTTCAAGTTTTTAAATTCCTTTGCGCTCAGGGGAGCCCCTGCTGGCTGCCCCATGTGGGACATCCTTTCAGTGGAGTCAGCCTCCCGGGTGTGCGCACGCGTGTGCGCACACACACACACACACACACCCCACCCCCGTTCCGGCTCCCTGTCCACCACCTCACCGTAACCCGAAGAAGGCTTATGGTGACTTTCCAGCTTTACCCCAGACTCCTGGAACCAGCAGACATCAACCCGGCTCCTGGAACAGGAGAGGAAAAACAGCTAAACGAAGCCCCCAGGCAGTCAGAACTTCCTCTGTGGCCTTAGAGCTAAACTATTTAAATCTCTCTCTCTCTCTCTCTCTCTCTCTCTCTTTCTCTCTCTCTCTCTCTCTCTACCTCTCTCTGTCTCTGTCTCTCTCTCTCTGTCTCCCTCTCACTCATCTCTCCCTCTCCCTCTCAGAATTTGAAGGCTGATTGGCTGGGGAGGGCAGAGGGCAGGGCCAGCTGAGAGGGTAGTAGGATCTCTAAGAACTTCAGCCTCTGCCTTCACTTCTCATTCTTCCTGCACATCTCCGTGAACCCCAGCACTTTTCTGGCCTGCACTGCACCCCAGGCAGAGAATGTGCCTCATTGCTTAGAGCAGAATGACTCAGCCCCCACTGTCTGTTTGAAGTAGTTCCTGTGTTGAGAAGCTGGACAGAATCCAGACAAGGGAAGGAAGGGGAACAGTTTGGGAGGGATGGGAACAGGGACTGAGTATATTTTTCTGCAGGCCCGGGGCACTGCAGCTGCTGAGAAAGACTTAGACTGTGGGAAACTAAATAAATTCACGGCCGCCGCCTTCTCTCCCTCGTTTGCTCCCAGCCATGGAGAGCTCCGGGCTCCCCAGTTATCCTCTTCCCTCTTCCCCCTTCTCCCCTCCCTCACCCACCAGCAGCTGGGAGGGGTGAGACCACTGCCTGGCTGGGTGGGCACTGAGGTGTGTGTGTTGCCTGAGCTTAGGAGCTCTTCCTCAGTAATTAGGAGACATGCAAATTAACAGCCTGTGCCGTTTGTATTAATTTGGTAAATAAGCCAGAACAATTTTATTAGTGGCACATTAATGTGCTTGGGAGCAGGAGGACATGTCCTACTGTGAGGCAGCAGGACCCGCTGGCTGCCCCGGCCCACAGACAGACCCGGTCTAGTGTGTCCAGCCGGGCACGGCTGGCTAGGCTGCAGTGCCCCCTCTTTTAGCCCCTCGGCTAAGCAGAAAGGCTTCTGTCCCACATTAGCTCTGTCCATCCACCCCACTTGCCTTACCTCCCACTCAGTATTTGGCATGAGACCCTCAAGGTATAAGAACCCCAAAGCCTTTGGGGGCGGGGGGTGGAAACAAAGAGTGCCCAGCTCAGTGAAGCCGGACGGGCACCGGATGCAGCCGTGCAGGCTGCTGTCCGCCGGCGTCGGCTGAAGGGAAGGCGGAGCCTTACACGCCCCTCTGATACAGAGGGCCCTGCTTTCTTTTTCCACTCAAGGAAGCGGCTAGGAGAGGTCGCATAACTTGCCCCCAGCTTCACGGCTAGAGTTAGGATTTGAACCCAGGCCTGCCTGACCCCCAGGACCTATGTTTTTTCTACAAGCTCATGGCCTAGCCAGTACACCCAGCCCTGGGGAATATTGCAGAGGATAAAACAAGCTTTGTCCCCACAGCACACACAGCCTAGTTAGAGAGAGTGAAGACATTTGGAAGTCAGCTGCCCTGACCAAGAAGTAATAATTGATGATGATGAAGCATTCATGTGTCAAACTGCTGAACTCTTCTAAGTGCTTAATTTATTTATATTTGCTCCTTTAATCCACATAACAAACCCTTTTAGGTAGGTACTATTGCAATTCCAATTTTGCAGTAAACAGGCACAAAGAAGTTAAGTGACTCACCAAATGTCGTGCAGATGGTGGGTGGATTTAAATTCAGGCAGTCTGAGTTCAGAGTCCATGTCGTATACTGTCCCCTAAGTGCCAAAGGGAGGATGAGCCCCTAGGTGTTGAGAGAGCAGTTCACTGTAGGCCAGGGGTCAGGTAAGCCTTCACAGGAAGGTGGTGGTGATGCTGGAAGAGGTCAGCTCACTGGGCTAGTTCAAGACCACAAAATTCCACCCACTCCACCAGCACCAAGAGCTAAAGGCAAGAGATACTGGCACATGACTGGACCATCAGGAGTGCATCACGAGGCAGCATCCTTAAAATAAACCTGAGGGTCATGTCTGACCATTATTAAGCATCTAGGCTGCTCGCTTCTGACTTAACCAGACTTACCACCAAGGCACTTCCTCAGTGTGGTGCCACCTGCCCCCCTTCTCATAGTCTCTCTCGGGTGGGGGCAGCCTCCCTGCCACAGCTCCTCACCTCCTGCTCCAGCTCTGTATTTTCTTTGGTCTCAGCTTCAGCGTGAGCATTGAAGAGGGAGAATGAAGAGAAGAGCTGCCACCTGTCCCTTGCCAGCACTGCTTATGTCCCTGTATATACATAACTCTGGTGCCCCCAAGGCCATAGCCCACACATGTGCACACCAGAGGCCCTCTGGCAGCTCATGGTAGTCACCCAAGGCCTGAGCTCCCTGATGTTAACATGCCACTGTAGGAGGCCTGCAAAGAATATAAAAAATTTGAGTCTGTAGGTTGAACAGAGAGGTAGAGCTTATACAGACATGGACCCGTGTTATATATAGTCAAACCACAAATTTTTGGCAGTCATTATAAGAAATGCAATGAAGGATAAACACACATATCAACCTGGGCATGCCCATTTTTAACCTTCTGCTTACCCAGAGCTGGGAAAGAGTTAAGACTTTGATCTTCTAACTGAATTCCATGTATCCATCCAGGCTGGGGCATCTCCAGAAAGATAGGCACAAGCATAGGACTCAGCTAGCGGGGCCAGAAGCCAAGAGACTGGGGAGCGGCAGGACCAGTTGCCCAGCCCTGTCTCTCCGCTGAAGCCAGCCCACCTTACCCTGAGTGCCTTCGTTTGACTGAGAAATTACTGTGGTTGTAGCAGTAAATACAAAGGAAAACAGATACCCACCGGCGACAGCTTTATCTCCATCTATAACCCGAGATGGATTCAGTGGCAGTGTAGTGCCCAGAGCTAGAGATTTCTTTCTCTGCAGCTGACCCGGCCCAGGGACTTGTCAAGCCCAAGTTAGTATATCGATTGCAGGATGGGAGGGGCCGTTTAAGTGTGATGTCAGTGCTCGCCTGCCAAGAGAGCGCTGGCAGCCCTGGCCCCAGGTGTGGCTGCTAGTTGCTGGGCTCTCTCTCTAATTCACATTCCCTTCAGAGACCAACCTCTGATTTGTGGCCTCAGAGAGAGAAGTGTGAATCTGGGGTTCGCCATGTGGAAGGAGGTCTAAGCGAGGGCACCTTTTAGGACAAGAGGGAGTCTACCTGCCCAGTTGCCTTTGCTACACATCTCTGAGGTTCTTGAAATCATTTCTAGCAGTCCAGTGCCAAGAGGAGTAATGAGGTGCTTGTCAAGCTTGTCACAGCCGCACGGGCACACCACAGGCTACTTGAACCTGGAAGGAGGGCTTGTGCTCAAGCAAGGCAGCCATCCTCAGTTTTAGGAAAAGGGCTCTTGGCTACTAACACAGTGAAAGGCAAGAGGTCAAACCTGGGAACTCTACCAGCGTCACTGCTCTCAGCTGAACATAAGATGGTGTCTCATGAGCCCTTAAATACAAGGAGGCCAGTGGTTTAGTGGTAGAAGGCAGCATCAAAATACACACGCACGCACACACTCACTCACCGTGCGCTACCTGTTCTCTCGTGAGCCCAGACGTAAGGCAGATAGCCCCTCTCGCCTTCCGACTGCTTCCCAGAATTCCTCTGGGACCTGCTGCGTCTTGGCCTTAGTGCGTTCAATACAGTTTGACAAACTAAGAAAGATAAGAGATGGTTTTCCCATGCATCCTTTTTTAAAACAGAGCTGACATACAGTATTATATTAGTTTCAGGTGCACATAGTAATCCGACATTTATATAGCATACAAAGTGATCACCACTAAAAGCCTGGTCACCATCTGTCTCCGTACAGTTATTACAATATTAGTGACTATTTTTTATGCTGTACATTACATCCCCGTGACTTATTTATTTTATAACTGGAAATTTGTATCTCTTTATTTCTCACTGGGCCCATCCCTGTTTTAGCCTGGCCGCCACAAGCCTGGCGGCCTCTTCCTCTGTCCATAGCCCTCCTCCCGTGGGGCCCAGTGGCCCAGCAGCAGAGCTTCCCCAGTGCACCAGTGCCCTGGGCATTTGCACAGCGGCAGAAGGCTCTTCAGGAAGTTCATCATTCACCTCAATGAACTTAGTTGCCCTACTGGCTGGTAAGCCCTTGAGGCACCTGTTTTTATCAGAGCACATTTTGCCCACCTACCCTTCTCACAAATGCAGGTTCCACAGTAAATTACTTGCCAGAATGAGAGACAGGAGAAACATGTTTGGACATCTACAGGTACCAGATGTTGGGTAGACCCAGCGCAGCACATCCCAGCATTTCCACCCGGGCTCTGCCAGTGAGGTGCAAGATCCCACGGCCTTGGTGGTGGAGGGAGCTGGCGTTAACCAGGTGGGAAGCCAGGTGGGGGGGTGCTGTTAGAGGTGTGACAGGAGGAAGATAGGAGTGCTCCTGGAACAAGGCTGTGAAAAAGGGAAGGAGATGCTTGCAGCTCTGCCTCTTACTAGCTATCCTTCCCTTCTCTGTGCCTCAGTTTCCCAACCTACAATGTCAAGTTGGGTTTGGGTCTGTACATATAGTATCTTTTTTCCCAGTTCTAATAAACTCTGCATACCCCCTTCTGTACCACGGCCCAACTTCAGGCATTGTTGAACTTGTATTTACACTTGAAGGGTTGACCGTGGACCTCAAGTAGGAAGAGGGTGTCTGAGACTGGGAAGAAGCCAGGATCTTTCCTCCCCAGCCTTACCCCTCCTTTTCCTCCCACCGCCTTATCTGCACACCCATGCCATCTCTGTCTCCTTCGGGGAAGTCACACCCCCTGCCATCTCTCCCTGCTGAGTCAGAATTCCGCCAGGCGGGAGGGCTGCTATTAGCCTCCCCCTCGCCCCTCCATCCCTCTGCCCTAGGCCGCTGCCACTGGCTCTGGCCCAGGCTTCAGAGAATTCGCAGGTATTTAGACATTCATTTTATTGCTTAATCGAGCTTGAAGCCATTTAAATTAATACAAGTTTTTACATTTGGCAGCAAGGCTCTTACAGTCCCCTTTCGCAGGGGAAGAAAGAGGCTAGGAGAAAATCAAAGAAGAGATTTCTCCTGGGCCACTGCCGCCTTGCGGCAGGAGCAAACCAGCCACAGAGGCCGAGGCAGCGAGGCTGCCTCTCAGGGGCAGAGTCGGCGCTGGGCCCGGGCCTGGGTCGTCCTGGGGGAGAGGCCTAAGTGCACTTGAGCCCTGCAGGGGTCCCTGAGGGCTCTGGAGGTCGCCTCAGCACACACCTTCAGGTCTGGGCTTCTGGTAGTTGCTCTTCCCTGGAGGTAACCTCCTGCTGGGCTCACCCCCTAACATTCTCCGCGTTTAGTGCACTTTCTGCCCGCTTGTCTTATCCTTCCTGTCCTCATCTGACTCATGTGACCACTTTTTCATTTGGCCTTCCAGGAAGAACACAGGCTCCCCTCTCCCCAGGAATGGCCTTCCTCCCCAGAGTCTGCCTCTCTTCCTGGCAGAGCTGGGGGAGGATAATGAAGAAGAGTGGGATGTGCCCAGAGCTGCCTGCCTCTGATCTCACTCCTGACCCCCAGCTACACTCATACACACACACACACACACGCACACGCACACACACACACAGCTAACTGGGATCCTCTTGCTTAAGCTAAGGAGTCAAATTTACCCTCTTGGCTCTCTGTCAAAAGGAAGGGGAGTTTTGAAGTTGCTTTGTCAGTGGTATATCTATTAAGGATGATTCTGGGCTGTGAAGGGTGAGAAACTGTAGACCCACCTTACAGAATGGGAGCTAAAGGTTCTAAGAGAGTCAGCATTTCAGGGGCTCTCTCAAGCTCTTGCTTTTCTGCTCAGCACAACCCCTTCCCTCGGCTAGTTCCAGCTGCTCTTACCATGTGGAGTGAACCTGGGGGTGGCTTCCCAGGGCCTGCGAGCACTGGGTCCCGGTGTAGCTCCCCTCTCCTGCACAGCCAGGGCCACCCCCTGCAAGCTGACGCCCCCTTTCTCTGTTTCCCAGGTGGAGGTGGAAGTGGAGAGCATGGACAAGGCCGGCAACTTCATCGGCTGGCTGCACATCGACGGCGCCAACCTGTCCGTCTTGCTGGTGGAGCACGCACTCTCCAAGGTCCACTTCACGGCGGAACGCAGCTCCTACTACAAATCCCTGCTATCTGCCGAGGAGGCCGCCAAACAGAAGAAGGAGAAGGTATAGTGTGGGATTGGGTGGTGGCAGGGAGTCACCGCTCCCCCAGGTCATACAGGCTCATAACTTTCTCTCACCCCAACTCCCCCCACCAACACCACTGCCTTCAAACAACAGATAGAAGTGGTTCTGTCGTACCGCAACTGAGTCACCCTGGTTGGCCTCAGACCCCATATTAGGAAGCACGTAGGACCAAGTGCAAGGCTGCCAGCTTAGGCACCCTCAGCCGTAAGCCTGTGGCAGACCTGAGGTGGGCCCCAGACCCGCTGCGGTGGGCCTGCAGCAGAAAGCTGTCTGGGAGGTGACCTTGGATCATTGAGAGAAATGACTAGGGGTGTGCCTGTGGGCAAGAGATAGGCAGCGCTCCTGACCCTTCCTGCAGCCCACATCTGAGTTTCCTTCACAGTGCCCTGCAGGGAAGCCCATTTTGGAAGCAGCCCCAGGAGATGTATAAAGCTGTTAGGACAGCAGATTTACAGCCCATCAGTCTCTGCAGACACTGCATTGAAGAGACAAGGGGGGTGGGTCTGAACGCAGCTTTTGGAAACAAATGGACAATTAAGGAACCTTAGTGGGTTTGGTGGTGGGAGCTGAGCTCGGCACCCCCCGCCCCCACCCTATTGCCACTGACTTACAGCCCAACCCTGATAATAGGGATAAATCAGCCGGCCACCAATTTGTCAGAGCTTCCCTGAGCTTGAGGAGGATTTCGTGGGACAGCCATGCTGAGCCATAAATTTGTTCCACGAATAAACATTCCCTTCCCCATGGGGCAGCCATCTGGATTGCAGCTCACCTCCCAGAGCCAAGGCCCAGACACCTGCCGGAAGGGGTGGGGGGTTTCAGGGTCCTGAAGTTTCATTATCCTCCAGACTGGAGCACCCATCTCCTCCCCACTCTCTTCCCACCTTTCTTCCAAGAGAATGCACCACTTCTCCCAGGGAGTCGGCCCAAGGCCACCCTCCCAGATCTCTTTTTTTCTTCCTGTGCCCTGGGGAATTAGGGCTGGTGACCAACCCCCCATGGAGGTGGAAGGACTCCAGGGAGAGGTAGCCTAAAAAGCTTAGATGAAAGGACTGTCCATGCCTTGGAGGGATGGGCACCATGAAGCTCTGAGGAGGTTTCTGTCCTTCCCTGCCCCAGTTCTGCTCACATTCAACTCTGTCTTCCTGGAGTGATGAGAAAACAGGCAGCCTCAGCTCCTACAGCAAAGGCACTTGCTCTTGGATTTCCTGTTTGTGACAGCTGAACTTAAGACTGCCACCCCCGTGTCCTCTGCCTGCGGCAGGGAAGCGGAGGCGATGTGGTGCTGGGTCTCATGTACAAAGGGCTGAGCGTTCACTGAAGAGTTAGCAGCTGGGGGGCAGCGTGGCAGGCACCAGCCTCAGAGGCCCAGATCCTGAGAGCATCTTTGCTCCCTGGTCCTGTTCCCTGGCTACTCAGCTCGTGAGCCCAGTAGCTACCTTTTCAGGTCTGTGCAATCCTCTGAGAGTAGAGACCCCAGAGGGATCCAGGAGAGGACAGAGAAGGGAATCTGGCCTGAGATCGAGAGGCAGGTTCCTTGCCAGGTGCTAAACTGGGCACCACTATTTACTACACAGTGGATTTGTCTGAAAGAACCCAAGTCATCTTTTCACTGGTGCCACATGATGACGCTGAGGAGTAATTACCAGTGATTAATTCCTTACACAGGCCGCATGTTTTTATTCCAGTCTAATTAAAATGCAGTGCACTGCTCTCAGTGCGGAGCCTGCCTTCCTCCTGGGTCCTTCTCCTGCACGTCCCTTTATCTTCAAGGCTCCTCGGGGAACTTAGCGTAGCTCGCCTCTTCCTGGCGGGGCTGGTTCCCAGGAGCGGCCTGGGCAGAGCTTTGCGGCAGCCCTCAGAGATGGCTGGACTCAGATGAAAGAATTCGGTGGCCAGCTGGGGGACAGTCAACTGCATTTTTGAGATGTCCCTAGGATCCCCAGTCTTGGCCCACTTGTGACCCTGTGAGGGCTGCCTTAGCTGTTGAGACAGGCACATCTGGGCTTCAGAGATCACGGTGGTACCTGTGAGCTAATTGAGGAAAGGTAATACTGAAAGATGGTGCGAGACGTGGGGCATGCAGAAGTCTTCAGCGAGTGTGGTTATGTGCATGTGCGGCTGCATTTGCGGGTGGGTCTGACTGTGCTGCCTTCCCAGCCATGGGAAACTCAGCGGCCTCCCCGCCAGGCCTTCGTCTTGCCTGTGCGCTTTGGACTTCTCTCCTAACAAAGAGGCCGGCCCGGCCCTCCCTGTCCTCCACAGGAGGCTGATGCAGAGTTTCCTCCCCCTCCCCCTTCTCCTCCTCCTCCAGGGATTCTGGGCAGATACGAGGACCAAGAAGGGAGCCACTGATGGCAGCTGCATAGACTGTTTCCCTTCCCCCGCGCCACTCGTGTCCTAGCAGGACCCTGGGCAGGGTTGGTTTGGCCATTGATTGGCTTTTGTTGAGCTTGGCTTCCCCACCGCAGGGCTTGAAGGCCTCCACCACCCTGGCCGCATGCCAGCTTACACCCCCGGAGCGTCCTAAGCTGTGGTATTAAATAGGATTTAGAAAGGGAAAGCTCCAGCCGGTGGAGCCTCGGTCCACATTGCCCATCTCCTGCCAAGAAGAGGACCAGGGCTCCCTGGGGAGGCCGTGCAGGGAAGACGGAGGGCCAGGGGCAACGTGAGGACTGGAGGAGAGGCAGCCGCTGCTTCTGAGCTGCCTTGCCTCTGCCCAGCCAATGGGCTCCTTCCCTAGAGCAGCCACAGGGGACAGTTAGGAGCCCCAGAATGTAGGGGGGACCTACGCAGGACAGGAACTGGCACGACAGAGCAGACGCAGAAGGAGGGGGGTGCTTCTCTTGCCCTTCTCCCACTTGGGCCTGTAGCCAAGGCCATGGAGGAGTCACCGAGGGGCCCCATCCCAGGACAGCGCCATCCTGGCCCTGGCCTTAAAACAGGAGAGCTGCCACCAACCTGACCAGAAAAGCTGGGGGCCTCTCCACGCTATGTCAGCCCCGGGTGCTCTGCATGTGGCTCTCCCAGCACCCTGGGCCCTGCTGCCCAGGCCTGACTCAGGCTTGTCTCCACCGAAGCCCAAGAGCATTCACAGCTCCCAGACCCCCATCCTGTCCAGCATCTTGGCCATGGAGGGTCCTCCCCACCTCTTCCTTCTGCCAAGAACCCGGGGGCAGAGCCCTAAGGCACTGACTCTGTGTGTCTGTGTGCACACTTACTGTTCCCGCTGGGAGGAGTCGGGTTTTTCTTGTCAGGGCTTGAGGTGTCTTGCCAATGTTGGCCCAGTTCTATAGGAGGGCAACGTAAGTCAATATGGACAAAATGAACCCATTTTCAAGGTTGGGAACATGGGCCGCCAAGCCTGTCCTAGCCTGCCGACTCCTTCCCATCAAGAAGCTGCCTGGCCAGGCTGCATTTCCCAGCTTGCCAAGGGCCACTGGCAGCCAAGCCCCAGGGAAGAGCTGGTCACCTCCATACCTGGTGGGAAAGAGGGAACCTTGAAGGCTCCCCTATTCGAAGGGCCAACCCAGCCCTCTCTTAGAAATGGCGTTGCTTTATCTGAGGAGCAGCTCTCCCTCTTCTGCCCTTTGGTAACGGCAGGCTTCTGGTGTCTTTGCACCTCACTGCTCCCCACTGCCCCCTTCCTGCTGCCCAGTGAGCTGTGAGACCTGTCACAGGATGGCCTCTTTGCTGCCCTCCACAGGAGCAGGGACCTGAGGGCCATCCCCGAGGCTCTCCTTTACGTCATCCAATCATCTCCTCATCCCTGACCTCAAACTTGCTGCCGCCTGAGCCGCCCCCTCTCCGGAGGAGGAAACCTCAGGCTGTCGCCTGAGGCTCTTTGACTTGAGTCAGTAGCACTAGCAGTTTCTGGTATCACCCTGTTAGTTTGTTCCCAATTCATCAACTCCACTGAGGAGCCTCCTTAGCCCACAGTGGAGGGAAGCCGTGTGGGGTGAGGTTGGGCGCCCAGAACGTCTCCCAGGCTCAGGGCCCACTCGGGAGCCAGTCCTGTCTCTCAGAGGCAGCAAGAGTCCCATGATCCTCAGAGCTGCAAAGATCTCCGAGGGGCCGAGAGCTCGGAGGTGGAGGGAGTGACTTACAGCGAGGGACCCCAGGAAGAGTAGGACGCAGGCCTTGGAATTGGGAGGAATCGTGGCCGACCCCCCGAGTGCTCCCAGTGGTTCGTGCCATGGCCCTGACTGGGGGGGCCTTTCGTAGGGAAGTCCGAAGGCTACAGACCCCTCCCTCATAAGGGCAGGTGGGCCCTGGACAGATTAAACCAGGAGTCTCCGATCTCACGGAACCGAAGTTCTGCTGCTGGCCTCCCCTCCTGTGGAGGCCAGGTCTGGGAGTGTTTGAAGCTTACGATGAGGGAAGTGGCCGGTGATGGGACAGATGTTGGAGGAAAGTGAGAGGGGTCAGAAGCTGTTTGCGTTGGAACCAGCCCCAGGCCCAAGAGCTCACCCTCAGAAGGCAGAGGGCACGGCTCTGTGTGGGTGGCAGAAGTTTGGAACTAGGAGACGTCTCTCCCATCTCCCCTGGCCACTCCCTGGCTGCCACCCCTTCCCCCAACCCAGGCTTGGAAAGTTCCTGCTGCTTATTTGTTATCAAGGCCTTTGCCTCTCCTTCTAACGGAAGGACACACATTTGTGCCACATTAAAGGCCGGAGTGTGGCCTCAGTGGATGTGACCAAAGGTGGCTCAGTAATTCCAGTATTTTTGCCCTTCAGCTGCGTCCCGATGCCACCCAGGAATCCGCATGTCAGTTGAGAGATCACATGGTCAAACTACTTCATTTTACAAAGGAAGGAAAGGAGACTCAGAGAAGGCGTGTGGCTTGACCAAAGTCAAGACAAACTAAAGGGCAAAATGAAAGGATAAGTTTGTACCTCCCACCTATAGGTTTTCTTACTGCTCAGGACTGCCTTCTGTCTCCAGAGGCCCAGCCAAAGCCAAAATCCTCTTGAAGAGCTCTAGAGCCAGGCTACCTATGTTCAAATCCTGGTTCCACTACTCCTGGCAAGCTGCGTGCCTCAGTTTCCTTTTAAAACAGGTCATGTTAATCTCTGCTCAAAGAGTTGTGAGGATTAAACGAATTCATACTGGGAGAATGTTTAGAATGGCACCTGGCACCTAGTAAGCATATGAGTTTCTGGCTTGTGCTTTTATCACCCCTTGTCTCTGTGTGTGTTCATCTGAGGGGCCCCATGTGTGGTCCAGTCCCTCGCGTTCTACTCCCTCCTGCCTGCTCAGCTGGAAAGCCACCTCCTTCCCTTGCTCTGACAGGTCTCACTACGGGGATAATCTCCTGGCTGCAGGATTGGAGTTGACACACTGTCACGCAGAATCAGCTTCTAAGCCGCTGCAGCCCTGACAGCACAGGGCTGGGAAAGAGGGGGAAGGGAAAGGTAGAGGGGATAGCCCAGCTTCTGAGCTGGGGTCAGAGCAGCCTGTTTGAGAAGAGGAAGACAGAGAGGTTGCCGAGAAGAGGCATTGCTGCGCAGCGAACAGCCCTTCCCTCCGTAGCCCAGAGCTGTCGCTTGCAGAGCCTCAGGAGTGCCAGTGGCCCTGTGACAGACAGTTCACAGTGACCCTGCAGAGTGGTATGGCGGGGGGAGATGGGGACCCAGCACCAGGGTTCTTCTGGTGTGCATGAGAATCACCCGGGAACCTGCTCTGTTTTACTTTCTCTGGATCCTGATTTGACAGGCCTGGGGTGGGACCCAGGCACCTGCATTTTTAGTAAGCTCCCCAGTTGCTTCTGATGCCTGCCAGAATTTGAGAACCCCTGGACCAGAGGACTTAAGAGCGCTCTTCCCCTCACCTTCAGAGGTAGGAGGGTTCCAGGGGCTCGGCCCGGCACCATGGGAGTGCCCTGTGGTGATTCCCACACTCACTCGCTCGGGGGTGACCCGCTTGCCCCAAAGCCCCTCTCCTGGTATCCTTTCTGACATGGCTTCTTCATCCCCTCCTCTCCTACCGACCACGCTCACAGGTCTGGGCCCACTACGAGGAGCAGCCTGTGGAGGAGGTGACGCCCGTGCTGGAAGAGAAGGAGCGCTCGGCCACCTATAAACCAGTGTTTGTGACTGAGATCACCGATGACCTGCACTTCTACGTGCAGGATGTAGAGACAGGTGAGTGTTCGGGCCCGGCCCAGGCTTTGCTGCCTCATCGTTCCTGGCAAGGCCCAGCCCACCTCCAGGGTCCTTCTGTTCATTGGGAGGGAGGGCCACGACCCAGGGGCTCCGGGGACCTCTTCTACTGCCCACCCAACAGGCTCCGACACCGCTCTGGGCCCACAGGTCATGTCATGACCTGCAAGTGAGCCCTGGAGTGGGCAGGCCGAGTAGGTCCTCTGAGGACCAGTGAGGCAACCAGTTCTGTCTGGGTAGTGCTCTCAGACTCTTAGGTAATTGTTTTGTGCCCAGGCACCCCTGGCCGGGCTGGGCATGAGTATCTGTAGCCTTTAGAGCCTATCCGGAAGCGATGAACAGATTGTCTGTATGTGGTCAGGACGCAAGAACTGGCATCGTTCAGCCCCTCTCCCCGTCAGCTTCCTCAGGAAGGCGGGTGGGGGGTGGGGAGCGTGGGCTTGCCTCTGCTGGGGTTTCTCCTTCTCTAGAAGTTACCATAGCCCTGAATGGTAGCTACTTGCCATGGAAACAGGAGGCACTCCGGGGAAAGTAAGCCCCAGGCAGTCTTTCTAAAGGACCCTCTCTCTCCATCTTCCTTTTCTTCCTGACCTGCAGTGTTGTGCCTCGTGGCTAGAGCCCCCCAGGCAGAGACCTCAGGCTCCCCGGGGGGACAGGGCAGTCGGAACAGCTCTCTCAGCAGCTGCACCGTGGCCCCCCCAGCCCAGCCTCCCACCCCCACTCCCTGTAACCTGGCCTGCCTCTTCTCATGGCCACCGTATTCAGGGAAGCACTTTAGTTGAGCACAGAGGAAACAGCTCCTAGAGCCGCCTCTAGGGACAAGGAGCCAGATCTTTGCAAAGCAGAGGGGGCTGAGATGTCACTGGCGATCAGGGCAGCCCCATGGGTGGCTGCTGCAGCTCTGCCCGGCCCCCTCAGCCCACCCTAGGCCCACTCCAGATCACCAGCAGCCTCGTCTCAACCACTTCCTCTCTAATGATATTTCCCAGGCAGCTGCTTTTGTGGTAATGTCATTTCAACCAAGGAAAACTGACCGTTTCCAGTCCGGGGCTGGCTTTATGGGGGAGGGGCAGAGATGGAAGTGATGAGCCTTCAGGATCAGGTTCTCTTGAGTTCAGCTGCCACCCTGGTGAAAGCTAGGCCTGCCACTGCCTTGGGAATGAGGCCAGGAGAGGACCAGCCTCCAGTCCGACCAGCAGGAGCCTTGCAGTGGGGGTCCAGGTGGGAACAAGAGCCATTCCTGAGCATAGGGGCCAGCAAGAGTGAACGGTCCTCAGGGAACTTGGCGGAGGGAAGCTCAAAGACCCCAGTCAGGACACAGCAGCTCCCTAACAGAGGCTCTGCCTGGCCTCTGGGTCCTGCGGGGGCGGACTCCCCTTGAATAAGAATAGGACCCTGAAGTCTGCAAAGGGCAGACTTTGACCACACAACCTCTGTAATCTCAGAGGCTTCCCGTGCCTCCCGGTACCCCGCCTGGCTGTCTCCGTCAGCTCTAGGAAGCCATGATGCTGCAGCAAGCAGTAGCCAAGGCAGAAAATAAAAAGTTCTTTTTCCTCCTTAGTTCTAAGGAGGAAACCGTGTAGTCTTAGAATATTGAAGAAGGGAGTGAGGTGCTTCATGCTACGCCACCTAGAGAGTTGCGGTGGGCTCCAGAGAGAACCTCGTCCTCAGGTAGCTCCATGAAATCCAGGAAAACAGACCTCAGCACGTACCGCCCCCCCTTCTGCAGCCTTTCATGCTCTCTTGGGGGACATCCTCTCACCCTGTCTCCCTACTCCTAATTAAAGCCTGCCTTCGGGAAGGAGCTGATGAAATGATGAAAATGTTGCCATTAGCTGTAAATTATTATACCAACCAGGTATCTGTGTAAGGACCTCCCAGAGGGCTTTGCCTGTTTGCAGGAGGCAAAGCCTGCTTCTGTTGCCTTAGAGCAAAAAAATAAAAATGAAAGTAGACCAAGTATAGGAGAACTTGTCTTATGTAGAGGCTTCTTCTTAGTCTCTGAAATTTTACTGCTTGGGCAAGCAACACTATCTCAGGAAAATTAATAGAGTGTGTACCGCTGGGCAGGAGGAAGGGCAGCTGCATCCTGAAAGCCTCTGTTCTGAAACCGGGTCTGGGCAGTGGCCCATGCAGAGGCCCAGGAGTGGACCAACCTCCTGGTGTGCATATGCATAGGTCACCTTCAAAGCAGTTGAGTGTCAGCGGTTCTTCTAAGCCTTACAAGAATGAACAACCAAATGAGCTATGGTCTGTGCCCTGAAGGAGCTCTCCGTGTAGTGGCAGAAACATAAACCCAGACAAGGATCTTACAAGGCCGAATGACAAGTGCACCAGCAGCCAACATGTGCTAGGCACCTGTTACAATGTGCGTGGCCTTGGGCCCTGAAGAGGGAAAGAGGAATCCACATGCACTCGGCCACCCTAACCTCAGAGAGCCAAGGGGGCACAACAGATCTGATGCAGAGCTAGACTCGGGACCAGAAGGGATGTAAAGGAGTGGCCACTGGGGACTGATGCTTGCTAGCAGGGAGGGGGTGAGGGGCACAGCAGGAAGGACCGAGGGTGGGGAACCCAAGAAGACTTCAGGTGTTGTTAAACCTGACCCCCCCAAAAAAAAAAAAAACACATGCAAGCAGCAGGATCCCAAGATCAGAGCGATTCAGGAAAGGCAAGGCAGGGAACAGGGAGGGAGACCACCCCCACCCGACCCTGCCCTAGTTGAGGAGGTCGCTGACAGCACCGGGAGATCAGTTCAGCATGTGTCTCGCAGAGTGACTAGTCAGTGACCACGTTTGAATATACTGAGACTGGACTCTGCTCTCCCAATTGCTCTGCATCTTTCATGGCTCAGATTCTGAAGCCTTCTCCTTTTCCAGGGTTGTATGGGGCCCACCCTTGACCCCCACTGCAGCCCCTGCGAGACCTTGCAGAGAGTGGCTGTAGTCAGTCACCACCTCTGTGGCCCAAGCCACGGCCATCTCTTGGAGGAATGGGCTGCAGGCTGGCCAGCTCCCACCCTAGAGGAGGCTGGTTGGCCTTGGCCGTGCTCCAGGTGCACTGGCATTCTCCACCTCCTTAACCAAAGCCCAGGAATGTTCCCAAGGGCTCCCACAGACACAGCCGTTAGATTGGAGAGCTAGGTTTGGAAGACTGTGCGTGCCTCTAAGACCTAAAGTATCAGCAAGTCACCATCTTGCTTTGAAGATAGACAGCATGAAGCCTCTTTAGCAGAGACCAGAGGACCTCCCTGAGGGATGGAGGCGAGCCAGGGCCATAGGCTGTCTGTAGAACTCCTCACCCTACCCACTCCCTAGGCTCATCTGCCTCCCCAGCCCATCTAGAGATGAGGATTCAAAGAACCTAGCACCCTGGTCTCACTCTTTGCCTCCCCATCAGGCACACAGCTGGAGAAACTGATGGAGAACATGCGAAATGACATCGCCAGCCACCCTCCTGTCGAGGGCTCCTACGCCCCCCGCCGGGGAGAATTCTGCATTGCCAAATTTGTAGATGGAGAATGGTAAGCCACTTGGGCCCTAGCAGAGTAGTGACAGCCATGGCAGGTCTGTCTTCAGAGCACTGGCTAGACCTCAGGCATTTGCCTCTGCAGGCTGGTTTCCACTGGGCTGCTGTTGACTTTGGCCAACTCCTCAGGGTGGCCCTCTTCATTGCCCAGAGTCCAAGTCCATCTGGGCCTGCACTGTAGTCTGTGATTTTCCCGCAGTCCAGCCAGCCTCTGGAGTACAGAAGTTGTGTTCCTCCTCCTCTCTCTCCCCTAACTCTGTTGGGGTAGTCCTGGCTGGCTGGGGCTCTCTGACACACCCCTCACCCCACACAGGAGAAATGATGTCTTGGTGAGCCCAGACCAGCTGCCCAGTCTTCCACCCCAACTGTCTGGGACATGAGCAGCAACCCTCACAGGCTGCAAGGTCATTTATGTCTGATGTTCCAAGGGTAGGGCGCATGGCCTTCCCAGGGTGACGAAGTGACTTGGATGTGTTCCCTGCTGCGGCCTCCCAGACAGATCTGCTGGCTAATTACAGCTGCTGTTTAGTGTGCTCAGTTTAAACAGCAGACATCAATCTAGTCATTAGTCTTGTTGCTTTATGCCCCCAAGGACACATTAATCTGCTTCACATGCTCCTCTCTCCTTCCCTCTGCTCCCGGCTCTGCCCTGAATCCATTAAATGGTGACCAAAGTGTCCCGGGGCTGGCCTTGGTGGAGTCTAAGAACTGTCCGCTGTGACGCCCATGGGTGTGCTCGCTGAGCCCTGGGCAGGGAAGTGAAATGCCCTTTCCCCTGCCATCACTAAGGCTCCACGGAGACCACGCTCCTCAGAGCTGACCCTTGAGCTCTGCCCATGATGCCATTGCAGGTACCGGGCCCGAGTAGAGAAAGTCGAGTCTCCTGCCAAAGTACACGTCTTCTACATTGACTACGGCAACGTGAGTGGGGGACCGGGTGGTGGACAGGTAGGCGAGAGAGGGGCCCCAAGTGGCTGCCACGGCTCATTCAACACAGTACCTCCTTAGGTCAGGGCCATCTGATCTCTCGAAGGTCCCTCCAAGCTTTGGACTCCATTACTGACAGAACAGTGAGCATGTGGGCATCGCTACCGTTGGTGTAACAGGCCGCGCCCCTTGACTGATCAGGCAGAACTGGCATCTCCATCTGGGATGAGTGCGCAGCTGTACCCAGGCTGCCTCCGCTCCCACACTGCCTCTGAAGGATGGGCCCAAGGAGTCCCTCCACACCCCATAGTTCCTGCTCCTCGTGCCCAACATGGCGTCTGTCCTATCTGCTGACCCCCAGCACATCCCAAAACTGATGCCTGCTGCGAAGGGACAGTCATGAGGTGGCAGAGTGCCTGAGAGAAGAGCGGGACCTGGGAGTCCGTCGACCATTCCCGGGAGATTCCCTGTGGGTGTGGCAGCCGGCCCGAGAGAGTGCTGTAGTTGGGAGCCGTGGGGCACCTGCGCTGTGGCTTTGGCTGTGGCTGTCCACTTTCCTCAAAGACTACAGTTGAGGGTCAGTTAGCAGGAGGCCCGGAACTGGGCCACACCCCCGATTTATTGCCTGGGACTCACCAAGGAAGAGGTCCCCCCGGGCTGCGGTTGCCCCACACACCTCAACCAGAACCACAGGCAGGCCAGGGCGCTCCCGGGACCCTGGCCCTTGCGCGCTCTCCCAGCCGGAGCACCCCTGGCCCGTGCAGGCGTGGTCAGGGAGTCCACTGAGGGAAGGCATTGGAAAGAAATGGAAACAGCAGTTAGAGTCCAATTATCAAATCATTTGAGTGGCAACCAACAAGTGCACCAGGGTTGACGGTGTGTGAGTCACAGCTACCCATCTGCAAGTGCCAGCAGGCCGTGCTCTCCCAAGGCTTCGCTGGGTAGGCAGGCCTCTGCCCATGGCTCAGTGGAACCGAGTCACGGGTGAGCAGGCCGTCCCTGAGTCAGAACTCCCAGAGGCCTGGCCACAGGGAGATGTCCTCTGAGAGCAAGGAGGCATCAAGTGTGTGATATTATTGGCCTGGTGTGTCCCCTGCAGAGAGAGATCCTGCCATCCACCCGCCTGGGTACCCTGCCACCCGCCTTCAGCACTCGTGTGCTGCCGGCCCAAGCCACGGAGTACGCCTTCGCCTTCATCCAGGTGCCCCAAGATGTGAGTTGATGCATCTTCCCTCCTTCCGAAGGAAACCGTCCAGTGACACTCAGCCACTCCTGCAGCCCTTACAGGCCGACAGGAGGTCTGTTAGTAATGGGACTCAAAATATGGAAGCGACTGAGCAAGCTGAGGGAAGGTGCCACGGAGCAGGTGGCGGCAGAGTACTTGAGCTGGTTCTTGAGGAATGGGTAGGCCCCTGGGGCACTACGGGCAGTGTCAGCGTCTGGAGATCAAGCCCTTGTGTGCCCTGGCATGGAGTTTATTGTTCGTATTACAGACAGGAGGGTTGTGGCAGGATTTTCAGCAGAAATGTGGCACGGTCAAACCTGGCTTTGAAAGTTACTTCTAGTGCAAGGGGGAGACTGGAAAGAATGGTTGGGAGACAATTGCAATGAAAAATCCAGGCTAGAGGCAATGGTGGCCAAAGCAGAGCCACGTGAGTGGGGCTGGGGAGAAAGGGCCAGGTCTGAGAACACCACCAGGGGGGTAGGGTGCAGAGGGGCAGGATCTAAGGCGGGTTTTCACACGTAGATCTGTTGTTGCTGACCAAGAGAAGGGGGGTGAGAAGGAGCAAATTAGGGGCTGTGGGAGCTCCAGGCAGCTTGTAGCGTTCAGCCTGGAAAGCGAGACAAGACCCAGAATCACGGATTTGACTAGTTCAGACCATGGGAGTGAACAAGCGTGGAGCTTGTGGAACATGGGATGGGGAGGGGAGAGCCAGTCTGCACTGTCCTGCTCCCCAGGGAGGTCAGGCAGGCTGAGGAGGGGCCCTGGGCTTCAGCATCGAGGAGTCCCGGGGGCTCGGCGACAACACTCTGGTAGCGTGGTTGGGGCTCCCACCAGATGCAGGGTACTGAGGAGCGAATGGTAGGCGAGGAGTCAGCACCATCGAGCATTGTCTGCCTTCTCATGAAAGTAAGGGCAGAAGAGAAACAACAGAATAGGTCCTGGGCCAGGCGGTCTGCAGGGGCGGGGAGATGTGAGCACAGAGAGAGCCGGAGGCATGAAGGCGGAGAAAGGGGACTGTGGGGTCGCTGTGCTGGAGTGAGCAGGTGGGCAGCGGGTGCAGGGTAGGGAAAAAGGACAGGCGACCTGCAGACAGGCTGGAGAGGAAGGGAGAGGCAAAGACGAAAAGGGACACTTCCTGCTCAGAGCCTGTTTCCTCCCTAACTGAGACCCGAGCAGGGAGTGAGCGCAGGCGCCTGCCGGGCAGGCTGCTTTAGATGTCTGTGACCAGGGCCTGGGGCCCTCGTGGCCGTCCTTCCCCCGAGCTCACCCCTCCTGCTAACCTGTGTGTGTCCCTCTCCAGGAGGATGCTCGGACAGACGCTGTGGACAGTGTGGTGCGGGATATACAGAACACCCAGTGCCTGCTCAACGTGGAGCACCTGAGCGCCAGCTGCCCCCACGTCACCCTGCAGTTTGCAGATTCCAAGGGGGACGTGGGGCTGGGCTTGGTGAAGGAGGGACTGGTTATGGTGGAGGTGCGCAAGGAGAAGCAGTTCCAGAAAGTGGTACGTGATGCGGAGGTGGGCGCCCACTGCGGGGGCAGCCCCCTAGTGTCTCCACCTGTCGTCACAGAGGGCCTGGGACTGCACCAAGGACCAGTGAGGGAGCAGGGAACCCACCGTCATCGTGCTGTTCCTGCTGGGGAAAAATAACAGATCTCGGATTGTTGGGGTTTTTTTAAAAAGCTAATTACATCCCAGATTAGTTGGCTACAGGTTTGGCTGAGAATGCAGCTGCAAACCAGAGGGAAAACTTCCCTTCGTGTGTGCCCCCAAGCGACAGGCCGGAAAGCTTTGCCTGGGGCGGGGTGTTCATGTAAGAGCCAGAGCCCGCCTGCCTTTCTCTCCCATTCTCACTTCTCTCTAGCACACAGTTTCCAAGTCCGTGACCAGCCCCCAGCGCACAGAGCCACCAGAGCCAAGTCTCGGTGCCAAGGGGCCCAAAGGGACTCTTGCCACAACACCCCTCCCGCCTGTTTGAAAAGCCCCCCGGGGCTTGGAGCTGGACCAGAGATCAGCCTTTTGGGGCCTGAGCCTGCCTTTCACGAGACGAGGACTTGCTGCTTCACAGGGCGGACCATGAGGATGGGGTGTGGGCGGGGGCTGACACCTAGGGAGCCAGCCGGTACTGTTCACATGTCGATGGTCAGGACTGAGTTCTGAGACTGGCAGCCCCATCCACTGAGCGCCCTACTCCTCCAGGTCCTCCCAGCCTCTCACCAAGCCGCAGCTGAGACCCCACGACTCACCAGCCTGCAGGACGGGCTGGTGGCAAGCTCATGCCCTCCTCAAGGCAGGAGGTGATTGGAGGGTGGCGGCACCATCCAGCTCGTCCCCACACCCCTGTCTTCGCGCGCCCCTTGCTTCCCCGCCTGCCACACCCGTTGCCTTCCCGCTCTCCCCATGCAGTGCGCCAACGGCTTGCGGTTCCCTGGACTGCTTGTGTAAGCTGGAAATTCATTTGGAGAGAGACCCCAGTGGGAATTGCTCCTGTATCTCCTCTGGACAGGACAGGCCTGATTCTAGTCCTCCCACTGGAGACCTTCGGTGTCCTGAGATTGCTCCAAGGGGTTAGCCTAAGTTTCCCCGCAGAACTAGAGATCTTGGTGTCCCCCATACAAAGCTACCCATAATGTCCCTGGCGTCTAGAAAATTCCTTTACCCGTTCCCTGAGGTAAACACCGAATGTGTTCATTGATTCATCTCTCCTTTCGGCAAACGTTTATTGAGGGTCTCCATGTCTCAGTAACAAGAGACAGTACCCCTGCCCTGTGGGGCTTCCACTCGTGCAGGAGACGAGCGATAAAAACTATAGTCAGCCAGTGAAACAGAATGTTAAAAGATACATGCCATGGAAAAAGGGAAAACAGAAGTAAAGGGGAAAAAATACCATATGATCCCACTTATATGTAATCTAATGAAAAAAGTAAACTGACGAACAAAATTGAAACAGGCGTGGATACATGGAACGCACTGACAGCTGTCGGGGGAGGGGCTGGGAGAGGTGGGTGAAAGAAGGTGAAGGAATTAAGCAAAAAAAATATGTTCATTACACATAGGTACGGACTACAGTGTGGTGGTAGCCAGAGGGAAGGCGGGGAGGGGGATAAATGGGGACGGAACGAGACTTTGCTTGGGCGATGGTTGCGTCATGCCCGGTGTGCAGATGACATGTGGTTGAGTCCTACCATTGAAACCTGTGTGGTTTTGCAAGCCAGTGTCACCCCAATAAAGTCAATAAAATAAGTAAATAAATAGCCATTCCTTTAAAGAGAGAAAATAATATGTTTTCATTAAAAAGAAGTAAAGAGAATTAGGAGTGTGTGGGAAGGGCTGACTGTAAATTTAAATAGGGTCATTGAGGGCCTCATTAAGAAGGCTATAATTTTTTTTAATCCTTACCCAAGGACATGCTTATTGACTTTAGAGAGAGGGGAAGGGAGGGAGATAGAGAAGCGAGTCCAACCCTGGCCAGGGACCCAACCTGCAACCCAGGCATGTCCCCTGACTGGGAATTGAACCTGCAGCCTTTTGGTTTACGGGAGGATGCTCCAACCAACTGAGCCACACTGGCCAGGGCAAGAAGGCAATACTTTTTATCAAAGATTTGAAGGCACGGGATAGTAACCAGGTGTACCAGAAGGGGAAGAGCTCTTCAGGCAAATGAAATTGCCCGTGCATAGTCAAGAAACAGCTAGGAGCCCAACCGACCATGCACTTTGGCTTTTTCTCTGAGGGAGCTAGGGGTCCATTGAGCAGGGCGGTGACATGGATCTGATCTGGGCATTCTGCTATACCACTTCATCTGCCCACTTATGACCACCCCCTTTCTCGTCCTTCCAGATAACGGAATACCTGAATGCCCAGGAGTCAGCCAAGAGCGCCAGGGTGAGTTTTTGCCTCAGGAGCCCCAGAGGATGCTAAGAGAAGGGGATTGGCCATCTGGATTCCACCAGGTCCCACCTCCCTGACAAGACATTTTCTGTTTTCTCACAGTTGAACCTGTGGCGCTACGGAGATTTCCGAGCCGATGACGCAGATGAGTTTGGCTACAGCCGCTAAGGAGGGAACGGGTCCGGCCCCCAGCACCCCTCACGCCAATACCTCTTCCTCTACTGGGAGAGCCTTTCAGCTCCAGACCCCAGATCGGGGGCGTAGATTGGGTCCAGCTTTGCTTCAGTGTATGGAAATGTCTTGTACGGCACCATCTGGGCTGGGGGTGGGGTGCAGGGAGCCTGCGGCTTTCAAGGGACAGGCATTGTCTTCTGAGAGGATGGGCGCTGCAGCCAGCCACCCAGGGCACAGAATTTAAGGAGGCACTCAGAGGGTGCAGTCTCTCCCAGCTGATTTTCTGTTTGTATTTGGATGGGGGTGGGGGGGATGTGGTTTTTTAAAAAATTATTCTCAAATCAGGAAGAAACGTGAAAGACTTTGTCCTAAAGGAGGGTGTAATGCTGGCACCTGAGGCCGGTTGGCACCCCACTTCTATCCCAGACTGCCCATCTTCCCAGATCTCTGTCCAGCTGTTCATTATGTGACTTCTCTGGTACCATCCATTCTCGAATGCCAGCGTGTTCACATCTGCCCCTTCGCCAGCCCTCCCCTTTTCTGTATTTAAAGCTTTTGAGGCGCAATAAAATAGTACATGCTGTCTGTAGCCCTTGTCGGTCATGGTGGAGCCCAGAAACTGGGATCTGAGGAGCCCGGCCAGAGCGACTGCCGGGGTTGTCATCCGCATGCTTGGCCATTCCTGCAGAAACCTAGCCCTGACTCTGTCCAGCTCCTTATGGGCCCAAGAAGTCAGTAGGAGCATAGATGATGAATCTCCATCTGTCCTCGCTCCTGGAGAAGCCATTCCGCCCCCAGCAGGCAAGCCCACTCTCACCATGGCCTCTCATTTTATTTTTATCCATCGTGGAAGCTGGTCATGGAGAAGAGAATGCCCATCAGTGGGAGCTGGGCGGGCGTTTCGTCAGAGTTCTGAGCAGCTCCGAGGGCATGGTGGGCATCACCTTGACACCCTGGCCACCACACAGAAGGCTACAGATCTTCTCTTTTGACTCATGATTAGTCTGGACCCACTGCATGTGGCTGCCTTCGAGGACCTGAGAGACTGGAGCAGCTCGGCAGGCAGTGCTCGGACCACCTGCACAGGAGCCGGGCCAGCCCCACCAGGCGCAAGTGGGAAGTTGCAAGCCCTGTCGGAGCCCCAGCAAGGGGCCACAGGGACTCGGTGAGGGAAATAAGGTGACTTCCCTCTTCCTGGTAGCAGGAGGAATGGCTGACACCAGACAGGCTGGCACGGCGTAAGTAAGATTGAGGGCCCCCGGCCCTTCCTCAGCTGGAGAGTGGAGCTGGAGGACAGTGCTCTAGAGGGGTCAGGGCCACTCAGCGAGGAGCACCTGTCTCTGCAAATTATTCGCTCTTGCTCTGTCTGACTTGACACAGTATCCCTCAGTCCTCAAGGCATAGCCTGCCACATGGAGCCCAGAAACCCCAGGCTACCGCTGGCCTCCAAGGGAGGAGAGAGACCCTAGGGTGGCTACTGTGGTGTGTAGTGGGGAGTTGTGGTAAGTAGGTGTATTGTTGGGAGGTCACCACTCTGCTATCCACAGTGTCCAGGGGATTTGCCCACTCTCCCAAACCCCCTCAGCCTCCTTCACGGGGCCCTGCCCTTCCAGGCCCGTGCTCTGGTGAAACGTGGTAGCGCCTCTTCCTGGCAGCCCCAGTTGCCATGGAAGATTGGTCCTTGGTCTTGGGGAACGTCAGTGGAGATGGTGGGGCCTGTCTAACCGCCTCTCATTTTTAACCCAGACGTCCTGGGCCCCTGAAAATCCTGGCTGCTGGCAGTTCTTTCTGCACGTTGACTTGCACAGGCCCAGGGTTCACCTGCAGTTCTCCCCAATATTCCTGTCTTTAGACAAAAAAAGAAAAAATGTGTTTCCAGTGCTCGAGGTGCTCTCTAGTTAAAGGGGGCAGTGAGAGTCGGCCGGCGGGGTGGGGGGAGGTGTTGAGTCAGCACAGCTCCAGAGACCACTGCACTCCTCGTCCTCCGTGGCTTGTGGTTTCTGTCTGCAGCCCCTCTGGGCGGGTCTGAGTAAGTCCTTATGCTCCTTGCACCAGCTCGCTGTGAGGCCCCAGAAGTCAGTGAGCAGGCGGGGGTTGATGAATTCTGTGAATCTCCACCCACCCCTACTCCTGGAGAACACGCCCTGTGCCCCACCCCCCAGCAGGCAGGCCCGCTTCCATCATGGTCTCGTTTTTATCCATCATGGAGAAGAGAATGCCTATCTCACCCATTTCTCTACTTCCTGGCTGGGCCACATGGTGTGTGTTCACTTGAGCACAATTGTCAGGGGGGCAACATGCCAACCCACCCTTTTGTGAAAGGATCTGAAGTCAATTCATTGTCTTAACTGTTGCCTTGGTTACGTCTGCACCAAAATAAACCCTTCCGTGGTTCTCCAAATGAAATGATGCCTGAACCTTCCCACTTCTTACTTCCTTTCTCTTCCAAGGCTGATTTATACCAAGGTCAGGATATTCACCAGGTCAGAAGGCCCTGCTGCTGCCTGTCTGGTTTCGGCCCCAGCTCCATGCTCCTCTCTTCCACGTCTGTTTAGTTCCCAGGCCTGTCCTGGGCAGGGCTGGGACTGGGGTGAGGCAGGCCAGACACCCAGGGTGCAGAATTTAAGGAGGCACTCAGACCGTGCAGGTGCACTGGCATATTTTCTTTGTATCCATAGTCGAAGCCTTTAGCATCAGTGCTTGCACAGGAAGCACCAGAAACTTCTCCGGAGGTCCTTCGCCCACAGGAGTTATAGACCATGCTCCTCCGTGTCAAGATCATAGGCTCTGCTTCCCCATCCACCTTCCCAGCTTAACAACTAAATCTCTTGAACACCTGTTATCCATCCATGGACACACCAAACACAGGTTAAGATTCAGCGAGCCACCAGCACTGCGTTGGGTTCAGTGAGTGCCAAGGGCACGCCCAGGCTAGGTGCGGAGGAGGCAGGAGATGCCGAAACACTCATAATAAGCCACACAGTGGGCAGTGCACCCAGACACGGGGCTGAGGCTCTGGCCTGGTGGTTGGCAAGGCGGCACAGGAGAAGGGCTGCACTGGGCCTATCAGCAGGAAAGCAGCAGTGCTGGTCCCTGGGCAGGCCCTGGGAGCTTCCCTGTCCCTGAGGGCGGACGCAGCAAGCCCAGGGGTTTGGGCCAGCCACTAGGGAAGTGCTAATACCGGAGACCCTTCCCGGGGACCCTTGTCTCCCTCCTCCCTACCAGCGTACAGGACAAGTGGGGAAGGCGGGTGCTGGAGGAAAAGGCTTGCCTAGCTGCCTGCACTTTATTTATTGGTTTGATTATTTCCACGTCCCACGGAGAGAGCCGGCGGACCCCTTTTCTTGTATTAGCCCATGTTGGGAAGGAACACGGAGGGGCTGGAGAACTGGGGCCTCCAGAGTGGTTATTGATGTCCTAATTATAAGAGGATGCTAATTTAATTTGAACCTAATTACAGTGCACTACCCTGGGTGGCATGTGTTTTAATAATTAACGTCCTTCAGATGTGTAGGAGTGTAATAATATTTACACTGGGCTGGCCAGCAGCCTGGGGAGGCTGGCCAGGGGCCCATACACCACCCTCCCCCCCGGACAGCTCAGCCGCTAGCAGGTGGAGAAGATGGCACTCAAGTTTTAGCTGGCTAGCATCTTATCCTTCCCAGGGAACATGCTTGGGCCCCATTTCCGGTAACCACGTCCTTGACCCAGCAGACCACTCCGCCCTGCGGGTTGCGGGGCTGGAACTCCGAAATACACCATGACCTGCGGAACAGGGCTCCCCTCCCCCACTGCATGCCACAGAGGGCAGGGCCCAGTTCCCGGCCTCCCCTGCCTGCCTGGGCCCACCCTGGGGAAGGGCTTGTTCACAGGGGTGGGCAGGAAAGGTGCTTGTTTTATTTTCTCTTTTTATTTTATTGGAAACACTTGTACGGAAGCGTGTATTCAATAAAGTGTACGAATGTTAAGGGTACGGCTCAGGCCGTCACAAAGTGAACACACCTGGGCAAACAGCACACAGATCCAAAAACATCACCAACCCCTCATAAGGTTCCTCCTCAGTCGCCATCACCCCCAAGGGTAACCTCCACTTGATTTCTATCCCAATAGATGAGTTTTGCCTGTTTTGTTACATTTTTGTGGTGGTTTTGTTTTTCAGGTTTGCCTGGTTTCAAATTTTACATAGGTGGCCCTGCGCAGCGCCTTAATAAGTGCCTGTGCCGGCCTTCTCTTCCATGTCTGTGAGATTCATCCTTGCTACATTAGTTGCAGTTTGTGCATTCTCATTTCTGTATGTTCTATTGTCTGATACACCACCCCTTGGTGGTTATAAAGAAGTCAGATGCTCAGCAATCTGCTAGAGCCAGAGCTATGCCAGTCCCTAAAGGACAAATCTGCTCACCCTAACTATACAACTGGGCTGCAGCAGGTGACACTGTGAGAAGGGGTAGCAGGATGACAGGGCATGACGGTTCCACCCACCACAAACCTGGAACAGTGTGAATGCCAGCTTGTCTCCCATGCCCAGCCTCTCAGAGCTTCCAGAGGTGGGAAAAGGTTCTGTCTGCAAGTTCTAGAAGCCAAGCAAGGTCTCAAGAGATGGTCTCAGGGAACTTCAGTGTGCCTACCAAGAAGCCTTTACTGAGCTAGTGCTTCCCTATGCGTGGCTGGCACACCAGCTAACGCCTCAGGATCACCTGAGCTTCTCATCAACATGCAGCTTCCAGAAAAAAGTGCCAGGACTATATTGGGAGCGAGGGGGGTGAGTGAGCTCAACCCTCAGCTGTCCTAGCCGGGAGACAGTGGGTAATGTTTGAAGTTATAAAACAAGAACTGGCCCGTTGTGTAGCAGGGGGATGGCGGCCACCCAAAGCATGATGAAAAGTGGTTGCCTGTGGCACAGCTCGGGGCGGAGAGTGCTTATAATAATCCCTTGTGTACTATTTAATATTTTCACCATAGGCGAGCATTTCTGATTATCTTTTTTTATTATCACGTAAATATGTGTCACTTCCCACTGCAGACCTACCACCTCAGTTTGTGTGGGCCAGCACTTTTAAGCGTCCTAGGGGATTCTGATGTGTTCCCAAGTTCGAGAGTGACCTGTCACTATTCAAACTCATTTTACAAGTTGAGGAAGGAGACAGTGACTTGCCCAAGGTCACCCGGCTTATTAATGGCCAGAAATAGAAAATAAGTCCCCGGGCCCCAGGCCTGGGAGTTTTGTCTCTATCGTGGCTTTCACCTTGGTGGGTCCATCTCAGTGGGCCTGAGGGGCGAGCTGGGGGCTCTCGCCCGGGCGCAGCACACGAACCCTTCTTCTCACAGCGTGCTTGCATGCACCGCCCACACTCTGCAGAGCCATCGCAGGGACTGTGCGTGCAAAATGCCACCGCTCGAGCTGCCCTGCCAGCAGCAGCAGCAGCTTCAAACCATTTACTCGGAATAGGAGTGGGTCGGCCCCACGCCATCCAGAGCCCCCTGAACATTCAGGCATTTAGCATTTACTGAGCTCCTTCCAGCTAGTCCCAGGCCGTATACTGAGGGCTGAGATAAAACAGAATGAGCCCTGGCCTCGGGGAGCTCAGAGTCTATTGAGAACGGCAAATACTGGTGATAGGAAAACCTAGTTGACTTTACCAAAATAGAGGCGTGGACAGGTGCCATGGCATTAGCTTGTCAAGTCGACAGTGTGCAGGCACCACGATCCAGCAATTCTCTCCGATTCTGTCATCAACAGCTACGTGCATGTGTAACAACCCCCCACCAGGAGTCATATGCAGGAGTGGCTGTTGCAGTTTTGTTCTTAGTAACAAGAAAACAGCACAGCAGACACCACAAGGGCATCCACACAAACAGATTAATCAGCAATGAAAATCAATGAATTGTGGCTACATAGCAACAGAGACAAATCTTGGAGACCATAAAGCATGTCTCAGGCCTTCATGTCATGATGCCACTAGTATAAAGTTCAAAACCAAGTGACATGCTTACAAATACATGCATGTTAAATGGTCATATAAATGTATAGGATTTTTTTAGTGCAGAGGGACACTTAAATTCTTACATTTGGATCACAAAATGGCACTTTTTTAAGCAAACCGGGGTACTTGGACACCTTTGACATATGTCATAAAATATGAAACCAAAACAAGGGCGATATAAGCAAAAGTCTGAATTGTGGTCACCTGCGGGTGGGGTGGAGCCCCAGGGGTGGCATAAGGAAGGATGTTAGGGAGATGTAAGTCCACAAGAATGTTCGAGATCTCAGCCTGGGAGGTGGGCCCCTAGATGTTTATTAAATTATTAAACGAATAAACTGGTATGGGAACTCAAAAGAGAAGACTTCATTTAGGCAGTAGGTGGAGTTATGGTCAGAGAAACCTTGTAGGAGCACTGCACTCTGCCAGGGGCTGTCGAAGACAGGTGACACCGTGTACCGGGAGCGCACTGAGCTAAACCCTCTCCTGGCTGGTGGGATTCCAGAAGGCTGCTTGCCTGGGTCCCGGAGTCATTTGTGGCCACAGAACTGAAGACCAAAACTCAAGGTGCTGACCATTGTGGTCCCACTGCACCTTTGAGGAAGAGCCAGTGGGAGCGGGGAAGCTGACAAGGCCCGCACGTGGAACTTGACTTCCGGGCTCCTGGATCACTTTTCAAATTGAGGTGTAACTTAAAGTCAAGTGCACAGATCTTAAGAGTACAGTTTGTGGATGTTTACAAATCTAAATAAACATCATCCCTGAAATCGCTCAGAACAAACTGTAGAACATCAGCGTTCCAGAAGGCTTCCTGAAGCCCCTCTCTCCAAAAGTAATGACAAGCTTTATTTCTTTCACCATAAGTTTGGACTATTGTTTGCACCGGTGTCTTTCAAAAGACGTTTTCCCCAAAAATAGTGCCAGGGAAGTGAGGGGGCCACGAAGTCTCTAGGGACCTTTGCTTGAGCACCTAAACCTGGGGCCGGAGTTGACACGGGGCAGGATGGGAGCTCAGAGCCCGCCACAGCTGCCTCAGGCCATTGGACAAGGCCAGCAGGAGGCCAAGGTCCCTGTCCCAGCTGCCTAAGGGCTTTGGCTTCTGCCTCCCCAGCAGCTCAGATCCATCATCCTAGATCGATAGAGTCATTATTCTATGTCCCGGGCCCAGCCACTGTGCCATGGGAGTGGGTGACATTGATGTGATCGGGGGGACAGGCAACCTCAACCACGCGAGTCCTCTGGGGGACCTGGACCTAGACGGCCAGCTCCTCCTCTGGCTGGGCAGATTTCAGGTGTTGTCCCTCAGCCACCCAAGCGCTGGTCCAGACCAGGCGAGTGTGGCCCAGGGACAGAGCCTGTGGCTTTAGTGTCTCATGCTCTCAGCTGTGTGTGGAAGGAGACGCCAAAGCTGCCCTTAACCTAAATGGGACCTCTCTTCCTGTTCACATGCTCAGCTCACCTGTGGTCAGAGGTCTCACAGCAGAGGGAATGGAAGTGATTGGCAGCCCTTCCTCCCGTCTGCCATGGGCAGCCGCCCTGCCCTCCCTCTCTCCAGCCTCTCCAGCAGTAGCGGGTGATTCAGAGTTTGGGTTTCAAAGAATTTCTCGCTGAGCCTTAGGCTGCGTTCAGAGACTGAGTCAATAGATAGATGTCACCCAGATTAGTAAATACCAGGCTGAGTTGATGCTGGTAGAAAACTTGGAAATGAGATTTCTCGCGAGTCAGTACAGCACAGTGGCTGAGGCCATGGCTCTGAAGGCCGCAGTTCGCCTCCTCCTTGCCATGTGCCCTGGGCAAGCTAATTAACCTCTCAGGGGCTGTTTCCTCATCTCTAAACTGAAGATAAAAAGGTACAAGTTCCTACATTTAAAGTTGGTATTAGACAGAATTCAATGAGATATTTACAAAGCCCTCTGTGCAGGGCCCAGCACAGGCTGGGGGTCAGCGATGTCTGCTGTCACAGCTCAGGGCCCGTGCAGTTCGGCTGACCCTCTGCGCCTGTCGAGCCAGCGCCTGGCTGCTCGGCTGGGCTTTTGGACAGCCCGGAGCTATTTTCGTGAAAGGAACTAGTGACGGTGCTGCCAAAGCCAAGAAACAGGTCTTCTGCTTGGGAGAGCACCGTGGGGTTCAGGCCAGATGGGAACCAGGGTGTCAGGAGGGGTAGGGGGCTGAGGTCACTCGGCTGTCTCCTGGGAGGCCCCAACATTCCCTGCTCTAGTCATGGAGTGGTGGGAGGTGGCTAGCAGGGTGGCCCACGATTCAGCCTGCAGCCCGTCAGCCCACATGTACCGAGCACCTATAATGTGCTGAAGATAGAGCAGCAAACTGCTCAGAATGCCTGCCCCCATGAACACCTTCTGTCAGACAGAAAATCTGGAGCTAGCAGACAAAAGGAAATGGTGGTGATAGGGGTTGCCTGCTTGTAAGTGCCTTTCAGCAGCGGATCTGATTAGCCGACCTGATGACCTGCGGTAGGAAATGACTCCTCCCCCACTGATGTAGGTGAGTGGGCGTGGCTCCTAAGCAAGCCCTGTGGGGGGCAGCTGAGGGGCCGTAAGCAGGGAGCTGAGCGAGCTGCAGGGGCTGTGCTAGGAAAGCAGGGTGCGGCAGCTATAAGGTGTGGAGCAGTGGGTCCCCATCCCCAGCCGGAAGCCCAGGGCTGGAGGTTCCTTGTGCTGCCGCAGGCAGTGCAAGCAACCATCGTCAAAGCCACACTTCGGCCCCAGAGCTGCCATGGGAATTACGTGTGCGTCTCGGCCCCAACGGGACCTACCTCCTGGGTCTGGCCTGGGCCTCGCTGGCTGGGAAAGGGGAAAGCCCGGAGAGCGAAGCCAGAGCACGGCTGTGTCGACGGAACCCCTCAGCCTCAGGCTGAGGGCACCATACCAGGCAGGAAAGGGTGACATCCATGCATGTGACACTCCCTAGACAACCCCCACCTCATGTCCACTGAAATCGTGGCATCAGAGGGGCACACCTCAGGACACCAGAATGTACTGGGGGAAGTCCCATTTGACGGGGGCACCAGGGGGAGGTCAGCACATGATCCAAAGTTACACAGGGTGTGAGAATGTCAAAAGCCACACAGAGGCCCACCGTGGTGATCTTGTCCCTAGGGAGAGGGGCCTGTGTGGGCAAGACAGGTCAGGGCTGGATTTCACCCCACCACCTGTGAACATCTGCACGCAGGCTGGTGCAGCAGCACACCCCTCTGTGCAGCACGCCGGGAGGGTGGGAGCGGGCCTCCTTGTCTCATTCGGCCTGATCCATAGAGGGCAGCTCCCACAGGGAGACCCGAGGCAAAGATCTCAAATGGTGCCATGTCTGATCAATTGATAGTGGCTCCCTCGGGTGCTGTGTGCAAAAGGATTCTGAGGTCATGCTGGAAAGTCAACTGTAATCAATTATTGATATCAACCAAGAGTGTGGGAAATGGGAAAGGGGGATGGCCATGTGTGTCCCATATATTTGCTGTGCTTGTCTTGGTGCTTTATGGGAAGAGGGTTCAGGCATCCTCTGACCCCATCAATCAAAGCAGGGCTCGCTTCCAGAGCGTCCTTGACAGCAGGCATTGGTTTCCGCTTGAACAGAGGACTGAAACACCCCCTCAGGCCGTGGTGCCCCACCTAGTCCTAACTGCAAAGAATGTGTTGCAACTTAACAAACACAAGTTAAGCACCTACTTTGTGCTGGGCACAAAAGACCCACAGCGGAGCCAGTCAAGTCCCCTGCCCTGTCTTTGTTGGTGGGTGTCATCTGCAGATATTTGAATTCGGCCAACTACAGCAAGACCCCTTCTCTTGGGGACGAAGAGGCCCCCGAAGGCGGAGAGAGACAGGGAGTTCTTCAGCAGCAGGAGGTGTTGCGGCCCTGAACCAGAAATACCTGAGTTCCCGGGCGGTGGCATTTTCTGAAGACCAGCCTGCCATCTTCCTCTGGTTTGAGCAGCACTTTCAGGTGAGCAGGCCCTGGCGCCGACTTCTTAGACTTTAACATGCTGATGACTCATCGGGGGGTCTTGTTAAAATGCAGCTCTTGCTCCAGTGTGGCTGGGGCAAGGCCAAGAGTCTGCATTTCTAACAAGCTCCCAAAAGATGCTCAGTGGGCAGGACCACCCTGTGGGGAGGGAGCAAACCCTCCCCAGCCCTCTTTCAAGAGCCTACCAGGAGGGTGTAGGCAGAGAAGCTGCATGGCCCCCAGAAGGCCCAGTTTGGACACAGATGCAACAGGATTATTCATGCTACGCAGAGCCAGAAATCTGAGGCAGGAGCCAGGCCTAGGCGTGGCTCTCAGAGCCACCTCTCCTGGGGGCAGGCCTGGGGCTGGTGGAGACTCTTTCTCCCCTAGGAAAGCCAGGGGAGTGTCGGCTCTCTCTAGGCCAGAGCTCAGCCCCTATCCCCCGCCTCCCGGCCCAGGAACACAATGTCGCCGACTGTCCCTGTGCACTGGGCTAAGTGCTAATGGGAAGCCCTATGACAGAAGCCTTCCTGCCCCACTTTACACATACCCTCCGAAGACAGGCCGTGTGTTACATTAATCCATGTGTCGCTGTTCCCAGCACAGTGTTTATCAATAGCATATATTTGATGAATGAATTCTGAATGAACAAATGGCTGAAGTGCAGCTTGTCGCAAGCAGAGGGTATTGCATGGGACCAGGCCCAGAAAAGAGGATGGTAAACAAGAGTGGAGACTTAAGGACTCCACATCAGCCCCCTCCCACGGTCCCACCAGGCCCAGGCAGGACTTGATCTGTTACTTGTTGAAAAAAGAGAAACCCTTAAGCCGTGTCTTGCCCCAGGGTGATGATTCCCTAGCTCCTTTTGGAAAATTCTACACCCAGGTCCATTCTGCTGAGGGGGTGAGGACAGGGCCTGGCAAAGTGTAGGGCTGGCCAGGCTCCCATTATCCAAAAGGCCTGATACACGGACCTCTTCTCTTGTGCCAGGGTCTGTGCTAAACATATGCCATGCCTGCACGCCGCAGCCACCTTGCTGCGGCCCAAGGTCATACCCTGGTGCAAAGTTGAAAAGACTGAGGCGGTACTCCAACTCTAGCGACCACGCCCACGCTCGGAGACAGCAGCCCGTAGGGGCAAAGGCTAGGTGGCCCGTGCCGGGGGAGGGGGGAAGACTGGAGGTGGGCGGCCGGCCCCGCGGGTAGTCCGTGCCCGGTTCTGGGAGTAGGCCACCAAGGAGGGAGGCCATGCGTGATGGTTCCGTTCTTCCGAGGTCACCCCGCTTCTTGCAGTGGTAGGGGATCACTAGCTGGTTTGTGCAGGAGCTTCTCTGTGCCTTCCACATCACGATTCGTAGAGCCTCAGAACCGGAAATCATTATTCCTCCCATTTTACAGATGAAGAGGCTGAGAATGGAGGAGAGGAAGCGACTTGGCCGTAGTAGCACAGTTACACGTAGTAGCACAGGGACAGGAATGGGGGCTGGCCCCTGAGGGCCGGTGCGGGGCCCGGGGCCTGGATCCTGGGAATGGTCGGTGCCCACAGCCTACCTCCTCCCCTCGGCCCTCGTTCTAACGCTTTCGGGACGCCTCGGCCAGCCCCCATTCCTGTCCCTACCACAGATGGGGCTCCACCTCCGCCTGCGCACCCCAACAAGAGGGAACTGTCGTGCAGAGGAGTGGTGCTCGCCGGTGTTCTGGGTGCGCCCGTGGACGAGCACGGGGTGTGAGGGCGCTGGACCCGCCCGTACACGCCTCACCCCTGGCGATGTCTGGCGGCAGCAGGAGAGGCAGCAGGTCCGGGGGCGGAGGGCGACGGGGGAGGCAGGGGAGAACGGCTGTGGCCCAGGGCCTGCAGCCAGTGCGTCGGGGTTGCAGGTCCCACAACCGGCCCGAGCGAACGAGTGCGGTGGCTGCTCGGCCACCCCAGCGCGGACCGGGAGGCCCCGCCCCTCTGCTGCCCGACCCGAAGCCGCTCCCCGACTCGGGGGCCCGGCGCCAGAAGCCGGCACTCCCCGGAGTGGCCAGGGTGCCTTCAACCCCAGCCCCGGAGAGACCCGCGGTCACCTGGGTCCCCTACTGGTCCCCCTCCCCAGGGGTCTCGGGGCACTTCTCGCTCAATCCTCTCCCCGCATATTCTCCACCCCGTCCTAGGAACTATGACGCAGGCACCCAATTGCACTTCATCTCCTGATTCTCAACTCTCAATAGCCCCTCCCATTCAACACGGTGACAGAGACACAAATAATTCGAGTGGTTCTTAAAATAAGCTTCCCGCATCAGCAACATCAGCATTGCTTGGGAACTTGTTAAAAATGCAGCCGCCCAGGCCTCACTTCACACTTATTGGAACAGAAACCGTGGAGCACAGCAGCAGGTGATTGTGATGTAAGCCCGAGTTTGAGAGCAGCTGATCTAAACATTCATTCGTTTATTCATTCACCACCCGAACGCGCGCAGCCCTGCCGGTAGCGGGGAGGCGCCGGAAACACCCAGGTGCCCCAGCCGCTGACCATAAAGAAGATGCTGTCCAGTAGCTTTTGGGTGGCAGACAAGAGGCCCTCCTTCTCCGTGCAGAGCAGCCCCAGGATCAGCAGCTGGAGAGGAGGCCCCAGGCCGAGGCCAGGAGGGAAGTGAATGGCTGCTGATGGTTCCTCTGGGGTGGGGGTGGGGGTGGGGGTCGGGGGTGGGAGAAGCTGCCTGCCCAGCACCCGCCACCGCCGGTCCACCGGGGCTTTCTGCAGGGAAAAGCAGTCATTTATCTCCCAAAGTAAGCTCTCCTGTGGGATGCCCACCTGTGGAAAAGGAAAGAATTTTTCAGGAAATTTACGGGGTGGTGGATTCCCCACATAATGAGAGAATGAGGGGAGGGACAGACCCATGAGCCTCATGGAACAGACCAGTAGGGCTTAAACCCAGCCCAGTGCCAGTTTTCCTTGGTTCCATTCTGGTAGGTAGGGGGCCAGAGAGGCGCGGATACCCTGAGCCCTCCCCCTGGTCAGGTGGGAGGGGTGGAGCCCCTCCCCGTTTCCTGCCTTCCCATAGGCCTTCAAATGAGTATATACCACACACACCCCTACTCCAAATTGTAGCACAACACGGAGCCTGATGTTGCTGGATAGTGTTTTGGGTGCCCCAGAACCCTACCTGCCATGAAGTGATGGTTGTTATTTATGACCGGGCCCTGCTCCGATCTCGAGGAGAATATCTCACCATAAATTGGCATGCCATGGCAAACAATTAAAAGAGAAAAATAAACCTCAGTGCAATCTCAGGGTGCTTGGAAATGAGGAATTACAAGGCGGTAGCATGAAAAAATTATATAAAAAATCTATTTTTACATCACAATAATGTGCTTTTATACGGGTAGTAATTTCTGGATGTGCAATAAAGTGGCTTTTACATCAGGCAGAATCAGAGTTTATAGGCAATCAGTGCTTTTATCAGGAAAAATATAACTCACCCGTCCCCACGCCATCCATCCTGCAGGCAGCAGGCCTCATCTTCCCAGCACCGTCGGTATTGAGGAAATAATTACGCAATGAAAGTGTCAGCCCCCCAGCCCTCCATGATCTCCCAACCGCATCTTCCAGCTCCTTCCCAAAGATGGGACTTCTTCCCAAATGGACAGGCCATGGGCCCAGGACTGGGTAGTGGAGGTCAGACAGATGCTGACCACTGTCTTCCCTTTCTGGGGGCCCAGAAAGGCCCCCAGTGCTTAGAGAAAGCACCACGGGGCAGGCAAGCACTCCGCAGACACTGAGGGTCGGCTACGGGCCAGCACTGGGCTAAGAGCCTCAGAACCTGGGCCCCGTGCCTGGTGTGGAGAGCTCACAGCCTTCTGACAGCCGTGACTCGGGCAAGGCGATGAAAGTTATGCCAGGTAAATCCTGGGAGCCGAAGGGACACGAAGGAGAAGCCTAGGGTGGCGTGGGGTGGGGTGGGGTGGGGCATGGCACTCATCGGAGGCCCCTGCCCAAGAGGGAGGCAAGTGAGGTGAGTGACGGTATGAAGATAATTGAGGACAGTGTCTCCGACTGGGGCACTGAGACAGGCACGGGAGAGGACGCGGTATCTGTCCTCAAATGCTGAGGGCCGACGCTGTCTCCTTCAGTATCACCTGGTCTAACCCAGCGTTTTAGGTATTCTCAGACACTGACTATCTCACCAGCCAGGGTCGTGGCAGAAGACAGGTGACATGTTCGTTCAGTAAATGCATACACGCAGAGGCGTATGGGTAGAGTTTAGGGAGATCAACAAGATGGTGCAGGACCCCAGGGCTAGCAAGCGAGAGGAGCTGTTTACCACCCACAGGTCTGAAAAGCTGAGAAAAGGAGGCCGAAGGGAGTGAGACAAGTTCCCTGGAGGAGAGAAAGGCAGCTGAGGAAAACCCTGCTTCACTCTCATTCTGCCTGCTAACCTCCCGCCAGTGGCTCCACATGGGCACCCCTAATCAGGAACCAGAGATCAGGAGAGCCCACAGGTGCTGCCCTTCAGCCTCAGCTGGGGGAGAGTAGACCTGGACGTGCAAACGGAAGACATCCAGCACTGACACATATTGGGAATTACTGAACAGTCTGGTAACGTGGCCAAAACATAATAGTTCACCAATGACTGTGATTACTAATGTTTCTATACAGTGACACTTGGTGGTTTCACTCTTCTCACATTTTTGGTCACCAGAACCTACCATCAGCCACAACAATCTTACCTGACACCTTTCACTGCTTCGTGGCCAGGGAACCTGTATGATATGGTAGAAAGGAATTCCATATGGTCGTGTAGACAAAGTGTGGACCAAAGTGGCCATTCTGGAGAGTGAAATGGCAGGTGTGGGCTCTGCCCACCTCGAGGTCCCGCATCTCTGCTCATCCTTGCACAGAGTCTCATAAGGGGACTGGTATGAGGACGTTCGTGGCTATTTTCCTTGTGCTGGGAGAGAGAGTGGGCCCACCCTGGGGAGGCTGGGTGGGTAAAACACACTGGAAGAAAACGCGGGCCCTGCAGCAGCAAGAAAGTCACTGTTCACATAAACGTGGGAGAATCTTAAAAGCAGCGCTGGGTAGAAAAAGCAAGAGAGAATGCGATCCACAATCCCGAAGCACTTGGATAAGATTAAAAATACATGCATGCACATAAACATTTTGCAAGCGCTTTTACAAACCCAAACACTTGAGCATGTTTGGCTTTTGAGAGGACGCCGAGACAAGAGGAGTGGTGCTGCTAGGAGTTAGATAAACAACGTCCTAGATAAGGAGAGGATGGCATGCCCTCAGGAGATGACACCTGGACTCCAACGGAAGCAGCTCTGCTGTGTGACCCTAGCATGTAGCTCAGCTGCTGCTTCTTTAAAACAGGAGGAAACAGCTATAACTAGATCCTGAAGCATGTTTATGAGACTGGATGCTGGTCCAAGGAGATCTGCTGGGGGCTGGGCGGGGGGTGGGGGGCAGGGTGTTTCACAAAGACCACTGACCTGAAAATGCAAGGCAGGCCAGCCACTTGGAGGGGGCCTGGCAGCAGCCGTGGATATGCAGTCAACAACTGTGGGCTGATGTCCACCCTGAGCTCCGACAAAGCCCCTCCCCCTCAGATCATGTCTCACTACCCCACAGAGCTGACTAGCCACCACAGGGATTCCTTTTCCCCCTCAAAACCTCTTCACTAAAATGTAAAATATGCCCCCCAGCCAATTTTACTGTTAGCAGTCGTTAACAGTTTCAGTCATTAACTCCCAAGTTAGTTTGAATTTGTTTATAGGATTAGCTAACTCCCTATCACCCGAGAAAAAAATGGAAAAAACGAAAAAAGAAGGGCTAGGGGAATGAGCCACGTGCCTGATGCATTTGATAGCAGGAATGAGCTTCTGGCGTGTGTGATCGTGGAGGGGAACCACTCAGAGTGGGTAGGGTGCTGGAGTGGGGGCCTGGGCTCTCCAGGGAAGGCACCTCATTTTGAAAAGTTTCCAACACTGAGGCAGGAGAGGGGAGGACAAGCATGGGTTTTGCCAGGAGCTGCGAGGCTTCCCAAGGGTGGGCTCCCACTTGGCCCCTCCACCTCCCTTCTCCTCCGGGTAGGGGTGGGTCAGGGGCTGCGGCATCTCAGTGCACTTATGCCTGGGGATCTCCGCATTTGCCACCTCTGTCTTTATTCCCTCCATTCTCCCCTCAGCAGCCTCATATCCTCTGACCATGTTGCACTGCAGTTTCGGGAAACTTCTCCACCAACACCGGGTTGAGTGAATTGAATAGGGTGCCCCCTCCCCAAGGGTATCCTAATACCTGGTACCTGTGAATGAGGCTTTATTTGGAAATGGGTCTTTGCAGATGTAATTAATTTAGTGCTTGAGTTAAGGATTTCTGGATGGGCCCTAAATACGATGACCTCTGTCTTTATGAGACAAAGGAGAGGGAGGTTGGAGACCCAGCCCAAGAGGCGGCCACTGAAGAAGACAGCATGGGGGCGGAAATGATTTTCCCTCTACTCTTGTGCATTCTTCGCTGACCCCCGTAATAAAAGATTAACAAGAAAAACACAAACAGAAGTTTATTAATGTGTATGCCTCATGTGTACATGGGCGAGACCCCGGGGGAAATGACTAGCTCCTCAAGGTGACTTAGAATTCAGGATTCGATGCCACCTTCGTAAGGAAGGGCAGGGAAGGCGGAGGTTGGCCCCTTGGGAGACCAAATGATTGTTAGGAAAGTTAAATGGGCCCTTAGAAAAAGAGATGGAAGGCCCGATAGCTTGTGACAAGGCTTGTCGGGGGGTGGTGTCATTTCTAGTCTTTCCTGGGGGAGAGTTGGCCTTCCCTGGTCTGTAAATCCCCAGGGAGGGGGCTGATGGCAGCTGAGTGCCTTTGGGAGGCCCAGTCTTTGGGCCGATGAGGGGAATTTAGAGGAAACCCCTCCCTACATTTGCTGTTTTTCCAGTGCCTACAGTCTAAAATAATCAATCTACCAAAGCGGCATACTTGGGGGTGGCGTGTTCTGCTACCCTTCGGTGTGCAGAGTGACAGGCTGGAGTTATGCTAACACAAGCCAAGGAGCACAGGAGCCACCAGATACAAGAAGAGGCGAGGAATTCTCCCCGGAGGTGTCCCCTAGAGAACTTGGCAGAAAAGGGAAACTGAGGCACCGAACCACCTCGGCTCTCTTTGCGCACGTAGGGCTGGCCCACGGCAGCACCAGCCAAGGCAGCGGTGGGGCTGAAGCCGGGCTCCCTGCCTTCCCCTTGCTTCACGGTGCCAGCCCTTCGGGGCCAGAGGGTGTCAAGCCCAGAGCAGCGTGGGAGCCTCCGTGAGCCCGGGACCCATGGCTGACACGTCCCTGCTGCCGCCCCTCTGCCAGGCCCTGGGAGATGGAGGCAGTGCCAGGCCCGCCGCCCCCCGCGGTGATTTCATGCCCCATAAGACGGGCAATCAAAAATAATAGACACAGCCACTGCCCCGGGCTTGCCGCCACAGCGGGCGATGCTGAGGTGGCTGCCTGGAAAATAAACCAATTCCCAGCCCTGGTGGGGAGAAATAACAGCATCAGCGTGGAGCAGGAGTCCCATCTTGGACCGCAAAGCCCCGGCCAATAAGCGAGCTGAAAATAAAGCAGTCTCTTCATGCCTCCGCGGGGCCCGGGTTTCGGTAACGCAGGTTTCTCATCTCCAGGCAGGTGTCTGTCTGCTGCACAGCCTCGGGGCTGGTGGGGGTGGGGGCACAGGCAGAGGGATGACAAGGTGCAGGACCAGAGGCTCAGCCCTGAGCATCCAGCTGTCACTGGTAAAGGATGCTTTCTGGCCACCTGTGTTGGAGCTGGGCATCTAAGGAGCCCAAAGATAAAGCCTTGGGGGCCCACCTCTCTGCCCTTGGCAGGAAGGCGCGTGCAGCCCCCTGGTTCCGCTGACCCTCTTTGATCACAGTGAGCCACAGAGAGGAGACCAGAGGGTGGGCACTGAGCCACCAGTTGGCTCCTCCGAGAGACGCTAGCGGGTACCAGCGTGTATACCTGTGCCTGTGAAAGAATGAGTTGCTTTTCAATTTTCAAGCAAAGAATGAACATTTTAGTAGAAATTGGGTGAGTGAGCATTCTACAAAACATCCCCTGGGGCTAGGAGGGGGGACATGGGTTTGCTCCAATTATGCTGCCGTGGGTAAAACACATTTCAATAATACCCCTTTGGAAACAGCGAGATGTGAGCCTCGTGGAAATATTCCTCATGTTGCTTTCTGCATGGAACCCTCCTGTTCCCTCTGCCTTCGGGATCACGCACTCCCAGCTCGCACCTGTCCACCTGCTGGGTCCCCAGGTTCCTAACTGTCTTACCTGGAGAACTGCTAGTCTCCCAACCCTCTTCTTGCCTTCAACCCACTGTTCCCTTTAAGTTCACTTGAAAAAAAAGTCACAGGCTTCTCAAATGCATGGCCTGACCCTTCCTGGCCTGTGGCTGACCGACCCTTTCGCCTATGCCCGCGTACGCATCCTACTCCTCAGCAAACTAAACACCCCGCCTCTTCATCCCTCCTAACCCACTTCCCAGAACAACCTTCTCCATCCTCGCTGTCCCTTCCAAATCCTGCCGATTTTTCAAAGCCCAACTCACATTTTTACCTCTACCCCCAATTCATCCCAGGAAAGAATTGGTCACGCCCTCCCCTTGTGCCCCCACACTTTGGACAGCATCCACCACAGGACCTACACTTCTCATTACAGCTCCTGTCTTGTACAATATTTGTCCCTTGGTGGGTGGCTAGATCCCGAGGGCCCGAGTGAGAACAGAGCCTAACACATAATAGGTATGTAATAAATGCAACCAAATCGCAGCCGACCTGCGGACCCATGGGTACAAATGTTCCTGTTGAGATTTTTGAAGGTGGTTTTGTTACACAGCATTATTATGCTAAGAGCTGACTGAGACAAAGGGCTCCGGAAGGCTAGGGAGGCCTGGGAACTGAGCCGGCAGCCTTGGCAGAAAACCACTCCATAGGCATGTGAGTGGGGGGTGCTGGCGTTGGGTGTGGGCTCAGGCTGCCCCTACTGTGGTACTAGAGTCAGACCCCCAGATTCACACCCTGGTTCTGCCACTTGCTGCTACGTGTGCGGCTCTGGGGCAAGTGACTCGTTTTCCTCATCTATAATGTGAATGATTATAAAAGGCTCTGTCTGGTGGGGCCATTGTGAAGAACACGTGAAACAGCCAAGCCCAGGGGCTGGCAGGCAGGGGGGCCCCACGAGTGTTTGCTGTTAATGATCATGACTGGTTATGACCGAGCGTCTCCCGCTCGCCTGCCGCCTGCCGTGTTCCACACGGTGCTCTGCATCTGCTGAGAGAAGCGCCACGGGAGGGAGGCAACTTCCCTCGGTTTGTTTCCATGGTTCCAGTGGAACTTCGATGTGTCACGAGGGGTTGGTGGCAGCCTGTGCCCTGTCTTCCCCCCAAACCGAGCGTGTCTCTGGCTCTTCTCACGGAGTGTGGAGAGAAAGTCACAGCTCAGAAGGCAGGGCTCAGCAACAGCAAGGGATGGGGGTGGCACCGAAGGTGACAACTTCATATTCTCGGCTCTTATGAGTCATGTAGAGCCACCACCAGGAACTCCAGCTTCTGAAGACGGACAAGAGTCTTAAAGTCTCCATGGTCACCTCCTCGTTGGTCACTTCAGAAGACTGGCATTCTACCACCTCCCTAGGAAGCAGGGACTGTGGAGATTCAGGGTCTGGGGTGGCACAGGTCCTGTATTTCAGAAGCTTCTAGTCTGGCTGGGGGGCCCAGAGAGACATAGGAAATAGCTGAGTAAGTCACAGCATCCCGTACCCATAGAACTCTTCAAAGCCGCCCACAGAAGCTCCCCTGAGGTAGGAATGCCAGAATCTTCCAGGGAGCCCCTGAGAGGGGCCGGAAGGATGATAAGGGCCTCGATAAAGGTGGACGGGGCGTCCTGGACCCCCTGGGCTTGTTGCTGCCCCTCTCCAAATGACCTGCCCTCTGTGGAAAGCTGTGACTGTCTGATTGTCACCACAACAGCTGTTCCCTCAGTGACTCTTCTCAGGAGGGGGCCAGACCTTCCCAGCAGCCTCCATCAGGCTTGGCTGAAAATAGTCTCAAAACAGAGAGCCCCCTTCTGGGCTGCCATTTCTCAGGGCTCCCACACCCCAAAACCAGAAATAGGGGTGGCGAGGAATCGAGTCCTACTGTCATCTGGCGTCTCCAGGCTCTGGTGCTGGCCTGAGTGGAAGGGCTCACAGCTCCCCAGACTCCTGCCCCTGGCCATGGCCACCACAGGAGATGGGGCGATGGCAGAAAGTTGGGTTGGAACAATGTTGGGTGGAGAAGGTAGAACATGGAGACTGAGCTGGCCGACCTGGGGCAGGCCACGGCCCCATCTGATAAACGGGGAGACCGCCATCTTCCCTGCCCCAGGGATCAGAGCAATGGAAGAGAAAGACTTGGATGGGAAAGGCAATGGAGAGCGAGGGTCAGGGAGGAGAGCTGTTTATGGAGGATGTTGATAAAGATAGAGTATCTTCCTCCTTTTCCAGAAAGAATTCCAGGCATGCCCTGACCAGTTGCTGATTTGATCCCCGGTCCAGGCACATGCCTGGATTGCAGGGTCGGCTCCCAGTCAGGGTGCATACGAATGATGCTTCTTTCCCTCCCTTCCCCTCTCTCTCTAAAAATAAATAAACAAATATCTTTAAAAAAAAGAGAGAGAAGAGAAAAGAAAAGAAAGAATTCCAGGCACGTAGCCCCCCGGGGGAAGCAAGATCCCTGTAGCCCCATCTCTAGGCCCCCACCTGACAGCATAATAACAGCAAACGCAGCATTCGCTGTGTGCCGAGTCCTGCTCTTCATGCTTCATATGTGCTTGCTCATGTGCCCTCTGGGGTAGGTTTCATTACAGCCCATTCTACTGATGAGGATGCTGAAGCAGAGAGAGGCTGAGTCACTTGCCCAAAGTCACACAGCTGGTGAGGAAGAAGGTCAGATCTGGACCTGGCGGGGTTTATAACCCTCTTAGGCTGCCTCTGTTCCTCAGAGCTCCTCGGTAAATCCTGGGGACCTCTAAGAACTCTAGCCCAGAACTGGGACAATGGAGATGGGGCGCGACCCCCAGGGCAGCCACGGAGCGGACTGTGTGGTGCTCAGCAGAATTCCCGGGAGTGAGCTGGGGCAGGGGCAGGGCAGAGGACAGGGCCGCAGAGATACCTGGAAGCAAACGACATAGCCTGAAACCAAGAGAGGCACACAAAACTGAGAGCAAGTGAGAATGAGTCTGGAAGCTGCTCTTTTAAAGGTTATTTTGAAGGAAAGGAAAGAGAAGGACCCTGGAGAGACGGATCGATAGGAAACAGCAAATGGGTTCTGGGTAGGGCCCGGCGTCCCCTCAGAGGGTCGGCTCTCTGGGGTCACGCAGCCGGCTCTGCGCGCTCACCCGGGCATCGCCAGCCTTGCAGGGAGGCGCGCAG